>PVJA010011191.1:10030-41866 GCA_004027025.1 Myocastor coypus | reverse complement strand
CTGTGGCAGTGGATGGCCTGCCTGCATCTGGCTGTACTGCCAGACTCCCGGGCTCCAGCTCAGCCTCTCCAGTAGTGAGGATGACAGGTGTTCCATGCAGGAGATACACTGAGAGTCTGACTGAGTCCCCTCCTTCCTTCCCTTCCTGTCAGGATCAGACCATGGGCAACTGGCAGATCAAGCGCCAGAATGGAGATGACCCCTTGCTGACCTATCGCTTCCCACCAAAGTTTACCCTGAAGGCTGGGCAGGCTGTGACGGTGAGTCTTGGGGTACTTCGGTGGGGATGGCTTGGCCTGAGGACAGTAGCACTAGAATGAGCACCCTTCTCTAATCCTCTTTCCCAGATCTGGGCTTCAGGAGCTGGGGCCACCCATAGCCCCCCTACTGACCTGGTGTGGAAGGCCCAGAACACCTGGGGCTGTGGAAACAGCTTGCGCACGGCTCTCATCAACTCTACCGGTGAGGTGAGTAGCTGCTCCTGCCTCCGACTCCCCAGGGCTACCCCTGGTGGCCAGAATGGGAATCAGCTGTCCCTAAGCTGCAGAGCTGGTTCAGGGAAGTCAGCCTGCTGGGTTCTTGAGCCAGAGTCATGCACCATGCCCCTTCCTAGGGGATCAGCAGTGTCCTTGTGGGTATGGCAAGTCCCTCATTGCTGAACAGCACAGAGGACAGGGCAGGACAAAGAAAGGTTCCAGTGGGTCTTGTAGGTAAGCAGGCTGCAACCTGCTGTCCTCCGTGTCCTCTCAGGAAGTGGCTATGCGCAAGCTGGTGCGCTCCGTGACTGTGGTGGACGATGACGAGGACGAGGATGGGGATGACCTGCTCCACCACCACCACCACGTGAGTGGCAGCCGCCGCTGAGACCCAACCTGCACAGGCACCCCGGCCAGGCCTGGGACAGCCTCTCTCCCTGCCTCCCATGCCAAAGTCTTTTCATTAAAGAATGTTTTGGAACTTCACTCGCTGCCCTGGCCTTTCTTCTCTCTCCTCCCTCTACCTGAAACAGGGAACCCAGGTGTCTGGGCGCCCTTCTCTGGTAAGGAAGGGAGTGGAAACTTCCTGGTCCCATGGAGTATTCCCATGGGAGCAGGGGACAAGGGTCTGGATTTGTCTCCTGGGCAGGGGACGGAGGACAGAGGTGGGGCGCTCCAGCCCTGCCCCTCTCCCCCTTTCTCATCCTCTTCTGGTCTTAGCGCTTGCACATCCTTTGATTGCCCTCATTGCTCCTGCAAGAATGCTTTCTCCTTCCTGCCCCCCCCAAATTAATTTTGTTGCATGTCTGCTGCCCTATCAGCTTGTTCTTTCCCTACCCCCCCCTTAAGCTCACAGGATGTAAAACAGAATCCAAGCCACGCCTCTCTGTCCCCACATCTTTGTGACCCTTGGTCTCTTTCACACAAGTCCTTCCGCCTAGCCTCTGGCTCCCATGCACAGAACCCCAGCTTCCCTCGGGCTGGCTGGTGGCCTACAGGTGCCTGAGCCTGTGTGTTCAGCACAGCCTGGGCATCTGAGCAGTCAGTCCCAGACTCGCCGTCCCCGCCTGAGCCTTGTCTCCCTCCCCAGGGCTCCCACTGCAGCAGCTCGGGGGACCCAGCTGAGTACAACCTGCGCTCGCGCACCGTGCTGTGCGGGACTTGTGGGCAGCCAGCCGACAAGGCCTCTGCCAGCAGCTCAGCAGCCCAGCTGGGTGGATCCGTCTCCTCTGGCTCTTCTGCCTCCAGTGTCACAGTCACTCGAAGCTACCGAAGTGTGGGGGGCAGTGGGGGTGGCAGCTTCGGGGACAACCTGGTCACCCGCTCCTACCTCCTCGGCAACTCCCGCCCTCGAACCCAGGTGAGTCACTGCTCTGCCTCCATCCCTACAGACAGGACCCTGGTCTCTGAGGATTAGGACAGGTGGTCCTGAGGGGATGGAGCCTTCTCTTCCGCACCCCGGGGGAGTGGGAGCCTCCCCCTATAGCCTGGGTCCTAAACAGCCCAAGCCTGCTTCCTGCCCCTCCTGTCTGAGCCCCAGATCTGAGGGCAGGCCAGAGGGCAAGGGATGGGGGCATCACCACCTCCTTTCTGCAGGTCAGGGAGAGAACCAGTCTAGCCACTCTGCTCACACTGCTCCCTTCTCTTCTTTCTTAGAACCCCCAGAACTGCAGCATCATGTAATCTGGGACCTGCCAGGCAGGGGTGAAGGCAGAGGCCACCTGCTTCCTCTTCACCTCATGCCCACCCCCTGCCCTCCACCTCATGGAGCAGGCGTGAAGCCAAAGAGAAATACCTGCTTTGTTGTATTTTTTTTTTTTTTTTCTAAGAGAAGTTATTTTCTACAGTGGTTTTATACTGAAGGAAAAACAAGCAAAAAAAAAAGTCTATCACAAACCTAATTTCTCCCTTTCCTTTCATTCCCAGCTTCCAGGAAACTCTACATCTGCCTTAAATACCAAAGAGAGCTTCCTCCAGAAGCTAAGGGGAAGGGATGCTTTCACAGACTTAGTTTCTTTTTTTGCTTCCCTGGCTGTTCCCCCACCCTGGGGACCCCATGAGATGGTGCCAGAGAGGCAGGCATGGAATCTTCAGCTGCCAGGCGAGCCTGAGAGCGAGAGGTGAGGTCTCTCCTGCTTCCACTAAGTAGGCTGAGGCTCCTCTGCCTGCCCTGCCTCCAGTCCCCACCCCTGTCCCTAGCCCCAGGGTGAGTCCCTTCTCCCAGGTACCAGCTGTGCTTGCTGTTGTATATTTCCCTGGGCTGGGGAGTATAGCTCAGTGGCCCAAGTGCCTGCCTGGCAAGTGTAAGGTCCTGAGTTCAATTCCCAGTACCAAAAAAAAAAAAAAAAAAAAAAAAAAAAAAAAAAAAAAAAAAAAAAAAAAAAAAAAAAAAAAAATTGTGTATTTCCCTTAGACAAGAGATGGGAATGAGATGCAAGGTGCAGGAAGGCAGGAGGAATGGCCTTGGGGCCACCTTCTAGCTTCAGAGCCTGGCGGGGCTCTATCGAGTCCTTGGAGATCAAGGTTAAGTGGGCTGGAGGGAGAGCGAGACCCTGGAAAGGGTAAGAGCCTAACAAAGGAGGAAGGAAGGTGAGGAAGTAGAGGGAGTGTGGCAATAGTTATTGGCAAACACTAAGGAGCCCCTTGCCACCCTGTTTCCCATCTTGCATCCCTTCTGCTCCCCAAGTCAATACACTAGTTGTTTCTATCCTTGGCTGCTGTGGTGTCTTTGTTGGTTGGTGTCACTGTGTTCTGAGGGCAGACGGTACACGGATGCCCCAGGGTCGCCGCCTTCTCATGCTCACCGTTGCAGCGTCTCTCTGCTGTAAGGGCCCAGGGTGAAACTGAGCCCTTAAGAGCATGAGGCACATGTCCAAGCACTTGATATCGTCCCAAGAGGTGGGCACCCCACCCTAGAGGTAACACATCTGCTGCCTGACCACCCTCCTCCAACACTGATCACTCACATAGTGGGGCCCTGGACATCTCAGGAGTTAGGGGCAAGGGCGAAAGTGAAGGAAAGAAACTTCTTGTGCACAAGAAGTTACAGTAAAAAAAACAACAACAACAACAACAAAAAAAAAACCCAAGCAGTTACTGTAACTTTGTGTCGTAGTGTGGCAGCTTGGGGTACAAGGGAGTGAGCAAGACAATACACTCAGCACCCTTAGGGCGCCTCCACACCAGTGGGTGTGGTGGAAACAGAATGACTGTGGGGTCAGCTTCTGAGGGGAGAGGCTTATGGTCCAAGGGATGAGCTGATAAAGAGGGCCCTGAAGAGGACAAAGGAGCTGTGGCGACTGATCTCTTTCCCCATCCTGATTCCACACTGTCCCACTGGACCTTAGTCCTGAAAGGTAGCTCTTGTGCCCTCTGCCCTGGAGTTGGACGTCCAAGGCCATAATGAGTGTCAGAGATCCTACACATCTGGCTAGAGTCCTACTCTTGTAACATCATACTTCCCTCTAAACAAAACCTATGCACGATAAAATGCTAGTTTACAAAATAAATTTTTTTTAAAAATCAATTTTTAATAAAAATGCTAGTTTACTTTCTCTGGGCCGAGGAGTTGAGGGGCCTCCCTTCACCAGAATAAGAGGGCTAGAATGTGGCGCAATGGTAGAACTTTTGCTCTAGGTTTCCCCAGCACTGTGAATCATAAATTAGGGAGAGGGAGCTGGCAAGATGGTTCAGCAGTCTAAAGCACCTGCTTAGGAAAGCTTAGGCAACCACAGGGACCGCGGTTCTATCCCCAGCACCACATGCTGTGCCAGCTCCACCCCCAGGGCAGGCTGAGCCAGCCACAGAATAAATAAACAAATAAACAAAAATTTAAATAAATAAATTAGGGAGAAAAGAGGGCCAGCCAGCATAGAGAAAAGCCTCAAGTCTGGCTGGAATCCTTGATTTCCCTGGCCTGAGCCCTCTGGGAGAAGAAATGCCAGGAGAAAGGGGTCGCCCCAGAAGCAGGGGTTCCTGCGTGGGGCGGCAGTTTCAGAGAAGCCCAAAGGCGCTGTAGGTGAGAAGTTTGCCGCAGTAGCGGAATCCACTAAGCGAGAATGTAAACGTCCATTTCCGGCACCGGACACCAGGGGGTGCCAGAGGCACACAGCGGGCGAGCGCTTGCGTGCTCGGGTGGGGCTCCTGCAGCCCGCGGGTCTGCAGCACTGCGATCTCGCTATCGGGGAGTGTGTGACACCGGGACCTAGGGCAAGGTGCCCAGCTCTAGAGGAAGGGACCAGGGTTGTGGGGAGCGGGGGCGAAACGAGTGCGCAGATGCGGCGGCGGCGAGCTGGCGTTGCCGGGGAACCTCCAGCTGCTGCGTCCGCGCACGTGGTCGCTCACGTGATGCCCTCCGCCGCGCGTGATTCGGGCTCCCCAGGCTGCGGAGGATTATTTCAACATATTTTTTTCGCTATTTTATGCAATCTGTACTCTGTAGTAAAACTGGAAATGCAAACGCCCCCCTCCTCTATAGACTTCTCTGAACTGCAACACGCTCAGAAGATGGCCCCAGGTGCTCCAGTCCCCTGCAAATGGCTCACTCAGTGACCACTTCTCAGTCCCCAACTGACCTAACCTCGTTTGTCGCAGTTGACTGACAGCCTTCTCGGTCTACTTGGCTTATCCTTCCGCTTCGCCCAGGCCTCTGCACGAACCCGCAGGGCCCAGTTTGTGCTCAAGATCCCTCTGCTGGTGGCTTTACACACCGCGCGCACAGCTCAGACTACCAAATTTGCAGATGCAGCCTGCTCCTTTGCCTCAGTGCTGAGTCCCTGTGAAGGTCAAATGGCCTCAGAGTTAGGTCCCCAAGTGGCACCCTGACTCCACCCAGCTGTTTGGCCCAGCACAGAACCGCAGCAGATGTCCCTGTCCCTCCTTTCCAGCAGCCAGTCCCAAACTCTGGAGTTGCCTTTAATACTCCTTACCTTCTGATACCTCCCATTCAATCCTTAGCAAATCCTACCTGGATTAAAATTATATTTAAATTTATTCAAAGACTTATTAATTTTTTTCCTGTGCAAGAGATTAAGCCAGGGATTTGCACATTCTAATCAAGCATTCTGCTTGATTATTATTATTACTGAGATTATTATTATTATTATTATTATTGTTATTATTATTATTATTATTATTACTGAGATATTACTGAGATACTATTATTGGGTTTTTTTTTTCTTTTTTCTTTTTTTAAAATTTTTAATTTTATTTATTTTTCTCTTGTTTCACAACCTTTGTTTATTCACTCATTTCTATGGCTGGCTCAGCCCGCCCAGAGGGCAGGGCTGGCACAGCATGTGGAGCCGGGGATCGAACCACAGTCCCTGAAGCCGCCCAAGCTTTCCCAAGCAGGGCTTTAGACCACTGAGCCATCCTGCCGGGCCCCATCTTTTTTCTTTTTGAGACAGGGTCTTGCTATGCAGTTGAGGCTGGCCTTGAGCTCACTTTTGTAGCCCAGGCTGGTCTCGAACTCGCACCAATCCTCCTGCCTCAGCCTCCCGAGTGCTGGGATTACAGGCGTGAGCCACCACGCCCAGCTATTGGGGTTGTTACTGAATTACCATTACTGAGTTACTGCCTCCTTGTGCCGCCCAAGCTGGCATTCAACTTGGGCTCAAGCGAGCCTCTTGCCTCAACCCCCTGAGTAGCTGGGACTACAGGTTCTCACCACTACTCCTGGATCCAGTGATTTATTAGTTAGTTAGTTAGTTAGTTAGTTAGTGGGACTGGGGTTCGAACTCACAACCTTACACTTGCCAGGTAGACACTTGTACCCTGGAGCTATCTCCCCGTTCCCCAGTGGTTTATTTATTTATTTATTTATTTATTTATTATTTATTTTTCTTGTTTCAGAGCTTTTGTTTGTTTGTTTATTTATTTTTATGGCTGGCTCAGCCTGCCCTGAGGGCAGGGTTGGTGCAGCATGTGGTATCGGGAATCGAACTGTGGTCCCTGAAGCCGCCTAAGCTTTCCTAAGTGGGTGCTTTAGACCACTGAGCCATCCTGCCAGACCCTCCCAGTGGTTTATTTAAATCTTTATGATACATATGGAATGCAGCCATTTGCACCGCTGCTGCTTTACTGGACCACAATGGACTGTTCCGTGAGTGTCCTGACTGCCCTCTTAGCCTGTTCTGCAGGGTTTATTCTCCACACAGTGAACCTGTAGCAGTTCAGCCGTCTGCTCAAAACTCTTCCAAATCCATCTGCCATAAGAACAAAACTGCTCACAATGACAAGCAAAGCCAGGTACAGCCCCCCCACACCCTCCCACTGCCGCGTCGTCTGTCACCATTCTAGCCCTAGTGCCTGACTGTCCAGTTGTGCTTAGACCCTACCCAGTGCTTGCCTGCCTGCCCCAGGGTATTTAACTCATTTTCCCCTCTGCCTGAATCACTCTGTCAGTCAAATATCCGTGTGTCCCCTCACTTTCTGTAGTCTCTATTCAAACGTCAGCAGCCAGCAAAGCCTCACTGATTAAATCTTATAAAATAACAGTGTCCTCTACATCTGCTGTTCTAGCACAGCAGAATCACCCCCTCACTTTATTTTTCTCCAGAGCACTCAACACCATTCAATGTATTTCATGTGTATATGCATTTTCTGTTCCCCATAGAACATATGCACCCTAGGGCATGTATTTTTGTCTGTCTTATTCGTGACAAATTCCTAGTGCAGCGCCTGACTGCACAGCAGAGCTTTCGAAGTACCAAAAGGAAATACAGAGTCAGATGGCCTCGCTGGTGGTGTGTGGCTGCTGAAGCTCTCTGCCAGTGACTTCCCAAAAGGGGGAACTAGTTTGCTCTGTCACCACTAGTGGGCAGGTTACTACTGTTCATTCTTTTCTTGGGAGTTGGGGAATCGGGGTTCGAACTCATGACCTTGCACTTGCCACGCAGGCACTTGTGCCATGGAGCTATCTCCCCAGCCCTCTCCCCCACTTTTTTGTATTATGGCCAGCTCAGCCTGCCCTGGGGGTGGGCTGGTACAACATGTAGTGCTGGGGATTGAACCACAGTCCCTGCAGTTGCCTAAGCTTTCTTGAGCAGGTGCTTTAAAACGCTGAACTATCTCGCCAGCCCCTACTACCATTCATTTTTATTTTAAAAAACATTTTGTTCTATTTTATTTTTGAAGTACCTGGGATTGAACCAGGGCTTTTGTATTGAGCTAATTTTATCTATCTATCTATCTATCTATCTATCTATCTATCTATCTATCTATCTATCTATCTATTTTGTATTTTAGGGAAGGGTATACAGGGTCTCACTACTGGATTGCACTTGACTGTTTATAGCCCCCAAGACCTGGGATTACAGGTGTGTGCCACCACACCCAGCCTTAACTTTTTACTTTGAGACATGGTCTCACTATGTCACTAAATTGCCTAGGCTGGATTGAACCTATCTTCCTTCCTCAGCCTCCTGGAGAACTGGGTTAGTTATGAATAGATGAGGTTACTCGCCGGCATGTGCCACCATGTCTAGCTTATGGTTCCCCTAGTAAGTGAGGTAACCAGGAGACTGTGAGGGGAGAGGTTCACCAGAAGTCACCCAGAACTCCTAACTCTCAGAAAACACTGTGGCAACTCCATACTATGGAGTAAAAACCCTGGGAAGCTTCCAGGGGAAGGTTTTTCTTGGCATAGGGATGAAAGACAGGCCAAATCTCTACAGCAGGGACGAGAAGAAGTACTATTTCAGGTGGGAGACAGTGTGAACAGAGACCAGCACAAAGGCAGGATCCCGGTGGGGCTGGCTAGGGTCTTCCCACACTGTCAGAATATAGGGGCTGAGGTGTCCTGCCTGGGATTCTGCAATGGACTCCACGGGCCCTGGGCAGCCAGGAAGATGTGAGCTGAGGAGTGATAGAAAATCAAAGATTTCTGCTGTTCCTGTCATTCTGCTTCTTCACCCCTATCCTGTGTGTGTGCTTCTACCCCTTCAGGGCCCATGGCTGTCCAGGTCACCTACACTACAGCTCTGACAGCCCAGCAAAAAAGTAGGAGGGTAATGATAGAGAATTACTGCCTTTCCAGAGCTGCTCTGGGGCCATGGCAGGGGCTGGGGCCATTGCTACTCACCCACCCTGCAGGCTGATCCTCTAGGTTAGCTCCACTACCCAAAGGGGCCAGGCCTCAGGCCCTTTCTCCTTCTTAGGCTGATTCTCTGGGCCTAGTACCAGTCAGTGCCAGCTGGCAGCTCTCCCTGGAGACTGAGGTGGCATGAAGATGGGAGAGAGGGGAAGTAGCAGGGGCCCAAGGGGAACAGGGACCAGGGTGTGTGAGAGGTGGGAGATCACACTGGACGGCCGGCATGGGGGTCAGCACAAGGTGAGGGACAGGCTCGGTAGAGGACCTGGGGTTTCCAGAGGAAGTGGGGGAGGTGTCAGGCCACACTGCTGCTCTCCAGCTCTTGGCAAATTCAAGCCTCTCCCCACCACCTATTCTCACCACTCACCCCCTAAGCTGCATCTGGCTAAATCTTCTTGGTCTCTTTAAGAGCTGCCTGGGAACTGGGGCACCCTCCCTTCCCCTGCAGCCCCTGCTCGGCCGCTGCTCAGCACAGACTCTGCTGGAAGTCCTGGATGCCTGGGTTAGGGTCTCCACTGCTGGCCTGGGGGTAAGACTGGTAGGTGGTGGGCAAGGGGCCTGTGGCCCTGGGACTGGGGCGGCGAGGTAGAATGGAAACTCCTGGACTGTGGGCACTGTGTGCCAACCTCAGTGGCTACTCTCAGGGGTGGCCTTCTGGCCACTGACTGGGGGAAAGGCAAGCCCAGGGTTCTCCAGGGGCAAATCCTAAGGGGCAAGATGCTTGAGTTTCCTTGCCTTACCCCCTTCTTTTTTCTTTTGCTTCCATCCTTCCTTCCTTCCTTCCTTCCTTCCTTCCTTTCTTCCTTCATGTGTGTGTGTGTGTGTGATCATATATTGAAAGCAGTTTGCCCTAGCTATACCCCCAGCCATTTTTTATTCTTTATTTTGAGACAGGATCTCACTCAGTTGCTAAGTAGCCTAGGGTGGAATTTATGATCTTCCTGCTTCAGCCTCCCCTGTGCAGGAACTAAAAGTGTGGGCCTTGCTACTCTCCTATCTTGTTTTCCCTGGGACCCTCATTTGCTAAGCTTCCTATGCCCCAACAATCAAACATATTGCCTAGCACCCCATCTTTCCACAAGTGGGGGAACTGAGGCTAGCTGCAGCAGAGGAAATGGAACTATGCGCTCTGTCAAAGGAGAAATGGAGACTAGGGTGTGGAAGGCTCTCGCCTCAACTCCAGAGGAGGCTTCTGTCCAGGCTGCCATAACAAGTTTCCCACCGCAGCCATGGCCACTCCCGGGCTGCGGAGCTCTCACCAGGACAGCTTGGCTCCTTTTTGAAAGTTTAGGTTTCCGTATGCTCAGTCCAGGAGGGGCCCCTCAAGTCAAGCTGGGTAACATGGAATGGAGTGGAGCTGGGGAAAACTGCCAGCCCCTCATTTCCTTGGATCCTTTCAGAAGTGTCACCCTGTGTATCTCTGCCACCAAGCTCCTGCCACTTTCCCTGAAAAGGACGATAGAGGTAGGGTCCCAAGCACATCCCACGGGGTTCCCCCATTGACTACAGGATTATTTCAGCTCCTGACAGTCTCACCTTCTGGATCTCAAGTGATTTCTTACCCTGGTGTCCTAGGGGAGAGGAGCCTGGCAGAAGAAGGTGCTTCCTGAGTCCATGGGCACTGAGGGCATTGAGGAAGGACATCTAGAAAGAGCCAGAGCAGCCCAGAGTCAGCTCTGCCTCCATGTTGTGTTCTCCTTGCCCCTCTCTAAATGCTTGTCCAACACCCTAACCTCGACCTAAAAGGGAACCAGAATTGGCCTGTGAAACCTTCTGTCCTGGCAGCCTCTAGCACATGCACTTCCGTCTTCTTAAAAATACTAACACATCTGGAGAAGAGCCAGGCTGTTCCCAGCTGGGTTGAAAAGATACTCTTTTTTTAAAATGTATATCAGAGAGGGCAAGTGCTGTGTCTGGGATCACACAGCAAGTTAAAGGCAGCCAGGCAGGCATGGGACCCAAGATTCTTGCTCCTCATCCCTATGGCACTTTTTCTTTTCTTTTCTCTTTTTCTTTTCTTCTTTCTCTTCTCTGATTTCCTCTGTTTTCTTCTTTATTTCTTTAATTCTATTTTTTCTTTTTCTTTGAGATAGGGTCTCACAATGTACTCTAGGCTTGCTCTGAACTCAAGGAGGTCCTCCGGCCACTGCTTCCCAAGTACTGGGTTTATAGGCATGTGCTTCTTGTCTTTTCTAAAGGTACTTGGTAGTTGAACCTGGGGTATTCTACCACTGAGATACATTCCCAGCCCTTTTTGCACTTTATTTTAAGACAGGGTCTTGCTAAATTCCCCAGACTGGCCTCCAACTTGTGATCGTATTTCAGCCTCTTAAGCATTGGCATTCCAAGCAGGTGCCACCGTGTGTGGCTCCTCTGCAGCCTGTTCAGTTCTCAGCTGGCCTGGAAGGCCAGTGCTTTTCAACTCTTCATTTAACTAAAGATGCTGAGGCTCTGTGGGACAAAGCAGAGCTCTGGCAATAGAGTTACTTAAGATCAAACTGCAAGAGGCACAACACCCAGCTCCTGAGGCTTCTACCCAAACCTCTGCCTGTCTCTCACTCAGCTCAGGCTTGTCTTTTTCCATCCCCTAGACCTTCACGGGTTCTGTTCTGAAGTCTACCCTCCACCCCTCTTTTTGTGACACACCAACCTTTCCCCACTAAAAGGTGGCCTGGGGTGTCTGAGGAAGAAAAGGTAGAAGCAGACCTGAGAGTGGACCTCCTCTTTCAGAAGTCAGGATAATATTAATAGAAGTGGTTGCTTGGATTCTCCACGGAGACTTTGTCCCAAGGGTTATTTGCATAGATATTCATGTGTTCATTTGTATCCTCATGCTGAACCTTATTTGCGTGGGGCCAGGCTGGCATCCAGGTATGTTCCTCACAGATACACAATTCCCAGGGAAATGGTCACGAAGAGAAATTGGTCCTCTTGAGCCCCTAAACCGAGCTAAGGAGTATCTGCCCAGTGGTGCGTGTCTGTAGGTGAGAAGGGGGCTAACATAGCCTCTCCTCCCTCTGCCCACATCTGGAGCCCCCAGTTCCCACACATGTGGCTCCAGGAGCCACAGAAGGTGGGACACAGTGGGGCACAGGAAGAGGAGAAAGAATATGGGGAGATTCTGGTCCCTCCCACTTAGAGATGCAGTTGCCATGGTGACTAAGGACCAGTGAGGTGGGATGGGGTTGGGGATGGGGGTGGGGGTGTGGCAGGGACAAGCCACTGGGAAACCGGAACGCCTGACATTTCAGGGGGGAAACAGCAGCATCCCGAGTTCCAGGTAAGGGAGTGGGAGAGCTGACTGATGGCTCTAAATGGAGAGGCGGGTCATTGTCTGCTGTTGCTCTGCCCCTTGGAGGGGGCAGACCAAGGGGTCGGGTATTGTGTGCTCTTCAGCACAGCCGCAGCACTGGGCAGCCTGGAGGAACGGACTCGGGAGGCACTGGGTAAGGTCAGGAGAGATGGACTGGGTGGGAGACGGTGGGGTGGAGAGACAGGGGATGCCGGGGATACCCCTGGTGCCTGTACACAGCAGACACACCACACACGTAGAAGTTGCTGTTACTCTCTTGTGATTAGAAAGACGGACTGAGGAAGGGAAGCCAGGAAACAGATATTACACAGGACTCTGCTTTTCTGAGGGCTGCTCTCATGTTGAGAGGAGAAGGAAAAAGAAGAGGAGGAAGAGGAGGAGGAGGAAGAGGAGGAGGAGGAGGAAGAGGAGGAGGAGGAGGAGGAGGAGGAGGAGGAGGAGGCGGGAACTGGACCCGCCTGGCCACTGGCAAAGCCAGGAGTGACATCTCTTGGTTCCACAAGCCATTCCCTGACTGAGGTGCCTGTGCTCTGCAGAGCCCCTGAGGTGGTAGTGAGACCCCAGGGTAGAGGATGTTCTGAGGTAGCTGGGTAACGTGGGAAGCCCTGACTCCGTCTCTCCTCCCACTTCCACCCCCACATTCAGCCCGGCAGGAAAGG
Organism: Myocastor coypus; assembly: GCA_004027025.1. Lineage (NCBI taxonomy): Eukaryota > Metazoa > Chordata > Mammalia > Rodentia > Myocastoridae > Myocastor > Myocastor coypus. The sequence continues at coordinate 29,326 of PVJA010011191.1, read as the reverse complement.
CTGCTGTTCCATGCGGGGGAGGAGCCTAGGGGAGACCAGGACCCCAGCAGGTAGAGGCTGAATTCAGTGCTGTAGCAGTCTGGGCTCCAGGGCTTGAGAAGAAACAGGCTGGAGTGGTGGAGAAGGCATCATGGTCCTTGCTCCTGGTGCTTGGATGTCTGGCCCCACTGCCACCCTGCTGGCCTGCTGCCTGACTCCATTTCAGCCTGGGTTCTTCTTCTCTCCAGCCTTGATTTCCCCATTGTACAATGAGGAAGGGGTGGGTCCTTGCCAGCTCTGAGCCTCTGGGTGAGCAGGACCTGCTGCATAATTTGTGGGGTGCATGAGAAACAAAATGTGGGACCCTGGTTAAGAAATTACTAAGACTTTCAAATGGCAAGAGCAGAGTATCACCTGGAGCATAGGCCCCCCAAGGCCAGGGCCCTGGTGGCAGGGCAGGGCATCACCTGCCAAGCCAGCCCCGGGAGTGGGCTCCACTGCTGCTGCTTCTGAGACCTGGAATCAGGCTCAGAGGCCTTGGGGCTGGTGGTGCATTGCCTGGGGGCACAGTCCCTTTCCTCCTATCTGACTTTCCTGAACACGACCAAGGGAGGCCTTGCCAGGGAAGGAAACGCTAGCTGATGGGTTCTCTTCAGGGAGATCTCTGTTCCAGCCAAGTTGTCCCCAGAGAGTCTGTTTCTCAGCCTACAGAAAACAGTTCACTGCCCTCCTACCCATAAGTCTTTGCCACATGAGTGGCTCCGAACTAATTTCCCATGCTGGAACTCCCCCTTTACTGCCCCATCAGAGCTCTTCCCTGTGACCCAAATAAGCCAGTGGGTTCCAGCAAAAGGGCCCTGGGAAAATCTGAGCTGGGGGGTCAGGAAGACACATAAGCGGGGTCAGGGAATTTGATTCTGAGAGTCTGGCAGAGACCTGGCTATCAGCCGTGGGAAGAGTTTGGAGGGTCTTGTACAAGTCTTGACAGTCGTCAAGAGGGGGCTGTCTGAGAGCATCCCTGGGGAACTGAGAATTGTTGGGAACAGAGGGGAAGAGAAACAGTTAAGGACTGAGCTTGGCCGAGGAGTTCTCTAAGGAGCATCCCTTGTTGGCTGATGCTGTCCCAGAAGGGATGGAAGTGACACGCCAGAAGGGACTTCCTGATTTGTGGTGAGCAATGTGAGTCTGAGATGCAGAGGGGTTGTTTGTTGGTGTTGGCTTTGGCCCTGGGATGTGTGCTTTTTAAGCTGCTGCCACCTGACCTGGTTGAGTGGGCAGGAGCCTGCCCACTTCACAGGCCTGGAGCCTCATTAACCCCGCGTTACGAGGCTGCCCCTCTGAGGCTCCCCTTGGGGAGGTACTAACAGCAATCACAAGGCTGAGTGCCTCAGAAGCGTGCACTCAGAAGGGAAATCTCTTGGGCTTCCCACTTGCCTGATGCCACCCTGATGGTGACAGGGTGACGCTATGGGGGGACTTCCTCAGCTAAGTCGTGGCTAACAGCCTCATATGGTTTTTTTCATCTTTTAAAAGATCCTGGCCCAATCAAAAGTGGGAGGTTGAAGGTTAAAATACAGTAGGGACTTCCCAGGAGGTAGGAGTGGTGAGAGACCCTACACAAGTGAAAAGGGAAATGCAAAAGGCGATGTTAAGTCCCCTATCTGGAAAATCTCAAGCAAGAGGAAACCATAGGTAGGCCAGATAGACTGGATGCAGACAGAGAGGCAGGGGTGGATGAAATGGCCTAGAAAGACCTTTTAAACTCTGCACAGACTGAATGAAGCAAGAGGAGAGAGGGAGGGCGAGAGAGAGGGAGGTGTGTCTCTTGCCAGGCAGGTCAGCCCTTTTTTTTTTTCCCTCCCAATCCACCAACTTCCGCCCAAGCCAGGATCTGTCACAACTCGAGGTGGAAATTCTGGTTTCCCTGGCACAGAGCTCTTGGTGCTTGCTGGCTTTAGCATGATGGGTGCCTGGAGGGCCGCGATCCCTTTCCAGCCGGGCTGAGTCTTTGTCCCCTACTTCTGGGGCCAAGGAACCCTGACCTTTCTCTTGAATGGCACTTCTGCCCCAGAGTCTGGACACTGGGGTTTCTCACCGCAACTGACTCAAGGGTATGTGAGGTGAGATGGGTTGTTTGTGGCTGGCGGGAGGAGAGACACAGAGCAGAAGGAGGCAGGCACGGAGCACTGAGCGGGGGCCTGCAGAGGCTGGACATCAGCCAGCTACCCCCTGTCCAGGCTGCTCCTAGGAAGTGCTGGGAGCCAGATGGTGGGTAGGTTTGCATGGCCTTTCTGGAAGAAGACACCCGGTTAGGGTCAAAAACCCTGAGACCCCTGGGGCTGGGGGAGGTTGGACCAGGCTCACTCACACCTGGGGTATCTGCTGGGTGAGGAGTGGGTAAGAGGCAATGGTGTCAATGTATCTGAAAGGACAGGAGAGGATAGCCCCCAAATTTTCTACTGTGATTATAGGATCTTGCTCACCTGGCAGCTTCCTGCTCAGGGCCAGGCCAGGATTTAGTCTCTGGGTTTTAGGAAGAAGTAAAAGCTGAAGAAGAAAGGAAGGGACAAAGGACTTCCCCAACACTAAAGGGAGAAATGGCTTAGCAGAGGGGTTGGTGAGAAGAGACCAGAAGGGCAGGATGGAGGTGCGCCAGTGCCTCTTCTGAAGATGGAAACTGAGGCAACAGGCTGAGGCCAGTGAGTGGGGTGGAAGTGAGACTTTCTGAGGTCTCTCCCCTCCTGTTACCACACACACACACACACACACACACACACACACACACACACACGCATACACACACTTCTGTACTTCTGCTCTCTGGGGCTCTCTGATTGGTCCCTGGGGGGGGGGATGTGGTAAGGACAACTCACCCAGAGAGTGTCCGGATGCCTATTTCCTCAGAACCATCTGGTGACAGCCTCTGGCTGAGCATGGCCCTCCCAGCCCCAGGCCTGGACCCCTGGAGCCTTCTGGGAGTTTTCTTTCTCCAACTGCTCTTGCTGCTGCCACCACCGCTGACTGCTGGGAGTGGTGGGCAGGAGCCCTTGCCCAGGGTCAGATACGACGCAGGTAAGTGTGTGGTACTAGGAGGGGTGGGGATAGTGATGCAGAGCTGGAGGGGGTGCAGAGGGAGGAGGGGGAAACAGGCACAGAGAAATAGATGCCCCGAGAGATACCAGGGAACAACGCAGCGGTGGAGAAAGACAGAAATAGAAATCTATAGAGGAAGGGAAGGCAAGAGGGGCCTGAGGGGCCCAGGGTAGTTCCACAAAGTTGGAGAATTTTCTTTCTCTCAATTGTCATTGTCATCATGTTAGGTATCTTAAATCCCAAGTGATTTCATATCCTAGGTGCCCCTCACACTAGATCAAGTCAAGCCTCACACTAGATCATCTGCAGATGAGGTGACCCAGAGCATGCCAGGCTGGTGTCAACCATAGATCACACGGGACCATGCCATGGCCAGCAGGATGAGTTCTTGGGATGGCCCAGCTGGCATGTAGGCCTTGGAGCCCTTCTGTGCAGCCTGCCGGTCTTACTGAGACTAAAAGAGGCCTTCTCATCTCTAGGGAGGCTTTGGAGGAGGGACATGGGCCCTGTAGGAGTGGTAGGTGTGGGTCTCCTGGGCATACCTGTGTCTTTGGCACCAGAGCAAGCTGGTACAGGAAATGCAGCTGTCCATTGATGGAGAGCCCTCTTCTGTGCTGGAGGTGGGGGCACAAACATGGGCCAGACCTAGCCCTGCCCTCTGGAAGCTCACAGCCTCAAGAGGGGAGCAGAATGATCTGTGACACAAGCCCAGGCTGGGGCAGCCAGTTCAGTATCTGAGGGCTGTGCACATTCTGAGGGAGCCCGGGCTCCATGACACTGCTCCCTCAAGCCACCTTTCCAGGCAGGACCATTTCAGGCCTTTCCTACTGTATTACTGGGTTAAGAGTCCCTACGCCTACAGAAGGGACAGTTAGCTAGTCAGCCCTCCACCTGCCACTAAAGTGTGACTGTGCTAATGAGAGGGTCTGAAGCTATTTGTTCTCTCTGCTGATGCGCCGGTGGGGCAGGATGGGAACACACGCTGTGTGCACACACGCCCCCTTCACATCACACCGAGGCTAGGGGATAGGACCCATGTGAGCCTCTTCCATCTGTCCACTCACTTCTGTCCAATGACACTCAGGCATGCCACACAGACCTCAGAAAGGATGAAAACATTTTCTTTCTGTTCATAATGTGTCTAGTGGAGAAAATTTCCTGTAATAGAGATGGGGAAGGAAGCAGAGGTGGTGGCAGAGGTGGCAAATAAGAGCCCTGAAAACCCCTAACAGCTCTGTCACACAATCTTGCATCTCTCTGTGAGCACCTTCCTGTAGGTCTACCTGCCTCCTGCTTCCCCTCCAAGTGGGGACTGATGCCCCGAAATCCCCAGGCCTGAAATAGCATCCACTGTGGTCCCCCGCAAAGCCTGCCCCTGCATTACCCTGTCTCTAGCTGCCTCTGCTCTCTGCTGTGGCTCAACACACAAAGCTCCTGTGACTGCCAGGGGGCGGGGCAAGAGGGGCTGCTGGTAAGCAAGAGTGCTTCAGCCGCCAAGGCCTGGGAAGCAGCTCTGCCAATCCTTCCCTTCCCAGTCTTTGTCCCAGGAACCAGCTGTTCCTCACCACTCCTTTTCTCTGCTTCCCAACAGGGGACCCACGCAGGGTCCTTGGCTTCTTCCAGGAGAAGGGCCTCCGAGATTTTGACACTCTGCTCCTGAGTGGTGATGGGAATACTCTGTATGTGGGAGCTCGAGAGGCCATTCTGGCCTTGGATATCCAAGACTCAGGAGTCCCAAGGCTGAAAAACATGGTGAGGAGGCTGGGATACAGGGTGTGAGCTGGGAGCAGGAGGGGCTGACTGCTGCCCCGTGCTGCGGCCACCTTTGGAGGAACAGCCCAACCGCCATTATCTACCATCAGCAATAATCAGCAGTTTTTGTGCTATGTCTTGTCTGGCATAAGCAATGTGATTGTGGCTTCGCTACTCTTTGGTGTCACTGGCTGAATAATCTCAATTGCTAAGAGGGTGACACGGAAATCATTGATATATAAGGAAACATTGACTCAAATTATATCAATAATTTGATATCCACCCACTGGCAGAAACCACTGAAGCTTCTGTCTTACTGTCATCATTGTCACTGTCCAAACAGGAGTGAGTAATGGGAGAGAGGAGGGAGATAATAGTAATTACTGATCAATTCTATGGTTCATTTTCAATTATGGAGCTTCTGGGTCACCTGAATTTATGGGGTACCGGTTAAAATGTAGACTCTTTGCTTGATGTGGTGGTACACACCTGTAATCCCAGGACTCAAGAGGCTGAGGCAGAAGAGGATTGTTGTGAGTTTTTTTGTGTGTGTGTCGGGGGGCTGTAGTTCAAACTCATGACCTTGCCCTTGCCAGGCAGGCACTTGTGTCAGGGAGCTACCTCCCCACCTCTGTGAGGGCTTCTTTGTTCTTGTTTATTGGTACAGGAAAGCAAATTCATGACTCTGCACTTGCCAAGCAGGTGCTGTACCACGGAGCTTATCACCAGCCCTTATTTATTCATTTGTTTATTTAGTATTTGGAATTGAACTTGGGACCTTATGTTTGCCAGGCAGACACTTGCGCAGCTGAGCTATATTCCTGGCCCTATGGCTGTAATTTTGAGGCCAGTCTGGGATACATAGTGAACTCAAAGCCAATCTGAACTACACAGCAAGGCCTTGTTAAAACAAACAAACAAAAACCCCCAACTCTTTAAGGTGTGACAGAAAAATGGACATTTTTCTCAAGGAAATGTGTGGTTTGCTAATAGTGGTTGCCTATATATGCCTCAGGTTGTGACCGTCAGCAGCCTATGAAACTAACTGACCAAGATGGCTGAATCAGGAAGTGGCAGAGGCTAGATGTGAACTCAGTTCTAATTCCTTAGGCTGTGTGTCTATCATGAAGCTGTGTCCCAATGAATATTAGTATTACTCAAGTAATAACCCAGTCACAAATTAATGCTACTGCTCATAAGCCCATCCTTATGTGTCTACTGCTGAACTGAGAAGGGGACATCAGGTCACAGAAGGGTGGGAGACCTCCTTTCCCTTCATCTCTGTCATCCCAATGTTTACTTCAGATACCCTGGCCAGCCAGCGAGAGAAAAAAGTATGAATGTGCCTTGAAGAAGAAGAGCAATGAGGTAAGGGGAGGTGACATAAGGATTCTGGTGCTGAGACCATCCTGAGGTGGCCTTGGGTGGGGCAGCAGGCAGGGCACCAAGGTCATGTGTGCATGGTCACTGCTGGGTAGTATTCAGCAGAGTTGCACCGGGGCAGCCCTAGCACTGCCCAGCTATTCTTTCCACTTGGAAGTGAGGGGGCATCCTGAATGCCTGAGTTCTGTCTCCTTCAGACGCAGTGCTTCAACTTCATCCGGGTCCTGGTCTCTTTCAATGCCACCCATCTCTACGCCTGTGGCACGTTTGCCTTCAGCCCTGCCTGCACTTTCATTGTGAGTCGTCTGACACCCAGCTCATAGGTGCTAAGTGACCCTTCTCATGCCTCCCCCAGCTGATCCTCTGTAGTTCTGGTAAACTGGACCCTGAGAACCCTCGTGAACTCTGGGGCCCCAGGCCAATGTCCCCCCTTGTCCCTTTCCCTTCTTCCTTCATGCCCCTCATCCCAGGTGTAAGACCTTGGTGTTCTGGGCAGCCATTCTCTCCTCTCCCTCTAGGAACTCCGAGATTCCTACCTATTGCCCATCGTAGAGGAAAAAGTGATGGAGGGGAAAGGTCAGAGCCCTTTTGACCCTGCTCACAATCACACTGCTGTCTTGGTGGGTGAGTATCAGGCTTCCTAGTCCAGCCAGCATCTGCCTTCTCCAGTCACCCTGTGAAATGCACGATAGGATGGAGTTTCCTGTGGGAGGGAGGCTGAGCATAGACCAAAGCACAAGACACCCCAACCGCTACTTCCTGTGAAAGGGCCACATCAAAGATGGAAGGGAAAATGTGGAAAGACAGAGGCATGAGGGTTCCGGAAAGGCACTGGGCAGAAAAGAAACCTGAGGTTGCATTGCTTGCCTAACCAACATGGGCTGTGGGGTGTGATAGGTATAGGGCTGGGTACTTAAGGGGTTACAGAGAAGAAATCATGGCCTTGTGCTCTCTTGGACACAAACCATTACAGATTTCCTAAGCTGGCTTCCTGGAGGAGACAGTCTTTGGCTTGTCTGTTTGTTTTTTTGAGATAGAGCTCAGTTCAGGCTGGCCTTGAACTCAGCATGTAGCCTGGACTGGCCCAGAACTCAAGGCAATCCTTGTGCCTCAGCCACTGGAATGATGGGACTGCAGGTGTGCACCACTGGACAGTTTTCGGCTTTTGAGTAGGGCTCAAAAGAAAAATAAGTACAGATGAGGAAGATATTCCAGGGAAAGAAGGATAGGACCCAAGGAATAGTAACGAGAAAACAGTTACTTTCTGGAATTAATGAGTAATCATGCTTGGCAAATGGGTCAGCCAAGTTTGTGAAAAGAGTAGCCAGAGAAAGCCTGAAAAGTGTCAAACACAGAAGGCCACCCTGGTCATTTCCTGTGGACAGAAGAACTTAAGAAGGGTACCCAATGTGTGTAATGGGGGTAGGGTGAGCTCTGCAGGAAGGTGCAGTGGAATGAAGGGGCCAGAGACTGACGTGGATGCTGGCCCTGGTCAGAGACAGATCTGGCAGGGCAGGGCTGTCTACACCTATTAAGCTGTCCTGTATTCTCTCCCCCTCTGTAGATGGGATGCTCTACTCAGGAACCATGAACAACTTTTTGGGCAGTGAGCCCATCCTGATGCGCACACTGGGCTCCCGGCCTGTCCTCAAGACGGACACCTTCCTCCACTGGCTGCATTGTAAGGACCTGGTCCCAGCTGCACGGGGCTGAGCCCTTCCACAGTCCTGAACACCTGGCCCTGTGCATGACTGTCAGGGGCTGTGGACTAACCCACACATGCACGCGCATTCCTGATTCCCCATCATTATCCTCTACCACCTGTGGGATCCCACATAGACTCTAGGTCTCCAGAGAAATCCCAGGGTTTTCACAGGGGTATTCAGGGCATTCAGGTCCCTAACCTTCTGCCCTGCCCCGCAGCGGATGCCTCCTTCGTAGCCGCCATCCCTTGGACCCAGGTAGTCTACTTCTTTTTTGAGGAGACAGCCAGCGAGTTCGACTTCTTCGAGAAGCTCCACACCTCCCGCGTGGCTCAAGTCTGCAAGGTCTGCGGCTTGACGGGAGGCGGGGCTGGCTTTTCGGGAGCCAATGGGCAGGCGGCAGGGGTGGGGTTGAATGCCACAAACCCAATGGGAGGTGGTAGGGCGGGATCACGCAAACTGGGCGCCTTCCAGCACTTCCTGTGCCCCAGAACGACGTGGGCGGAGAGAAGCTACTGCAAAGGAAGTGGACCACTTTTCTCAAGGCCCAGCTGCTCTGCGCCCAGCCGGGCCAGCTGCCTTTCAACGTCATCCGCCACGCGGTCCTGCTGCCCGCCGGGCCGTCCACCGGTCCCCGCGTCTTTGCAGTCTTCACCTCCCAGTGGTGAGCAATGGCGTGTGAACAAGGGCTGGAACCGAGATCTGAGGCTGCTGTGGCCCTGCCTCTTGAAGGGAATAGGAACCGATGTGAGCAAGCGCGCACACTGCCCTGTACCCAGCGAGGCAGTTGATGTTCCCCAAGTCACAGCAGTTTCACTGATGTCCTTCACGTAGCTGGGAAAAATAGCGTCCAGTCAGGTTCTGAGTAGTTTAAACTCTGTTCCGCTCCAGAAGGACGGGACGAAGTTTACAAAAGGCCAACGTTAGAATTGATAACATAGATTTTAAAAATTGGGAATAAAAACAATGTGGGGGTTGGCGAGATGGCTCAGTGGTTTAAAGCGCTTGCTTAAGCAAGCTTAGGCAACCACAGGGACCGCGGTTCAATCCCTGGCACCACATGCTGCGCCAGCCCTACCCCCTGGGCAGACCGAGTCGGCTAATGTATATAATCAATGAGGGAAGCTGAGGGCAGCATCAGTGCAAATGGTTATCCTTGAGTCTCAGCTGCAGTTTGATCTCAGAGCTTCCAATGGCAAGGGCAAAAAGAGAAGCACCATAAGGTCAACTGATTTGCCAAGGTCCCACAGGGATGGTCTGGCCCTACAGTGTCTCTTTACTTGTAGATGATGTGTCAGTTAAGTTACCAGAAGTCCAGCGTCCTTGGGACCCAGAACTAAGCGTGCTTGGTGTATATAATAGGTTACAGAGCAAGAACAAGACAGGGAGGGAGGGAAACAGAGAGACAGACAGACAGACAGACAGACAGACACAGAGAAATCTCCACAGAGCTGGACCGAAAGTATAAAAATAGGATTTAAAAAAAGGTAGCCAGAAAAAAAAAAAAAAAAAAAAAAAAAAAAAAGGTAGCCAGGGAGCCGGGTGTGGTGGTGCATGCCTGTAGTTTCAGCACTTGGGAGGCTGAGGCAGGAGGATTGGTGTGAGTTTCAGACCAGCCTGGGCTACAAAAGTGAGCTCAAGGCCAGCTGGAACTGCAGAGCGAGACCCTGTCTGAAAAAAAAGGTAGTCAGGTTGTGGTTGGTTCTTTGAGGAATGGGTTACCATGAAACCAAAGAAGGTTTCATAGTAAGCCAGCTTGGGGCCAGTTGTCCTGCCTCCTCCAAGGGTGCATGCTAACCTAGGCGGGGAGCCACCCCAGGGCCTGTGCCCCAATTAATTCTCATTAAGGATAATCACATTGCAGATCCTAAGATGGGCCTAGAGCCAGGGCCTGGGCAGAGTCACAGAATTCCACGGGGCTCTCCCAGCCTTAATCATGCTGGCAAAGGGAAGAAGCAGCTGAGGTTGACCTGGCTCTGATATCCTGTTTTTCTGGGCTTTCTCAGTGGGGGTGGGTCAGGGCTGGAGGGGCTGTTGACTGCTAAGGCGCAGAAAACAAAACTGTTCCCCCTGGCTGTCTTCAGGCAAGTCGGTGGGACCAGGAGTTCAGCAGTTTGTGCCTTCTCTCTCTCGGACATTGAGAATGTCTTCAAGGGGAAGTACAAGGAATTGAACAAAGAAACTTCACGCTGGACTACTTACAGGGGCCGCGAGACCAATCCCCGGCCAGGCAGTGTGAGTATCAGCCCCGCACTAGCCAGGCCCTCCTAACCTGCATAATGTGTGTAAAGACTTCTGTCCCCACTTGTTAAGTAGTGGAAACTCCTGGTGTTCCCATTTCATTTCTTCTTTTCTTTCTTTCTTTCTTTCTTTCTTTCTTTCTTTCTTTCTTTCTTTCTTTCTTTCCTTCCTTCCTTCCTTCCTTCCTTCTTTCTTTTTTTCTTCTGTATTTTAGGGCAGGGTCTACAGGGTTTCACTATGTAGTTTGGACTCATTGTGATTCTTCTGTTTTCAGCCTCCCAAAGTGCTAGGATTACAGGGGCACACCACCATGCCCAGTCTCAATCTCAGTCTCAGTGTACCCCACAGGTGGGCTGGCACGACACACCTGGGATCCAACCCCAGCCGCTGTGCTCTGCCTAAGCAGGCACTTTAATCTGCTAAGCTATCAGGCTGGCCCCTGGTGCTCCCATTTCACCAGTGCTGTCTGCTCAAGCACACACTTGGCCTGGCCTCCCACGTACCACAAGGGTCCAGTGTCTTGCTAGCCCAGAGTGGTTGCAAGGTTACCATATTATCCCCGGTACAGAAAGAAGAAAGAAAGAGAGAAAGAAAGAAAGAAAGAAAGAATGATATAGAATTAGGTGAAATGATAATTATATAATTATATACCAAGACTAAGTGCACACTAAATATGTGGCTATGTCACTGAGAAATTAAAGGGACATGGAGGCCCGGCAGGATGGCTCAGTGGTCTAAAGTGCCTGCTTAGGAAAGCTTAGGTGGCTGCAGGGACCGCAGTTCGATCCTCAGCACCACATGCTGCGCCAGCCCTGCCCTCAAGGCAGGCTGAGCTGCCCATAAAAATAAATAAATAAATAAAACAAAATTTCTGAAACAAGAAAAAAAATAAAATTTAAAAAAAAAAAAGGACATGGACTGCATACCGAGGACTATTTTGAATTCTCCCTCACCCCCCCCCCCCCAACCAGGGATTAAATTCAGAACCTTGTACTTGCCAGGCAAGCGCTTCTTTTTTTTGTTGTTGCAGTACTTGGGATTGAACTCAGGACCTTACGCTTGCCAGGACCTTACACTCCCCAGCCACAAGCCCTTATTCTACTGAGCTATCAAGCATCTTCACTTCTGTTTTTTCTTGGGGGCAGGTACCAGTAATCAAATGTGGGACCTTGTGCTTGCCAGACAGGCAGTTGTGCTGCTGAGCTATAGCCCAGCCCTCACCTATGTTTCTTTTTTTTTTTTCTTTTTCTCTTTTTGAGATAGGGTCTCGCTATGCAGTTGAGGCTGGCCTTGAGCTCACTTTTGTAGCCCAGGCTGGTCTCAAACTCACACCGGTCCTCCTGCCTCAGCCTCCCAGGTGCTGGGATTACAGGCGTGTGCCACCACGCCCGGCAAAATTAAAGTCATCTTTTTTTTTGGGGGGGGGGACCAGGGTTCGAACTCACGACCTTGCACTTGTCCAGCAGGCACTTGTGCCTCAGAGCTATCTCCCCAGCCCCCTCACCTATGTTTCTTATCAACTTTGATTCTCCCCCTACCCAGTACTGGGGATTTAACCTAAGGCCTTGTGCATGCTAGGCAAGAGCTTTGCCATTGAGCTATATTCTCCAGCCCTTGCCTTAAATTTTTAAAATTTCTATTACTTTTACAAAATATTGGGTTTAAATGTAAGTTTTTGTTTTTTTTTTGAGACAGGATCTCACTATGTAATTCAGGCTGGGCCTGAGCTCACTTTGTAGCCCAGGCTACTCTCAAATTTGTGATGATCTTCCTGCTTCTGCCTCCCTAGTGCTGGGATTACAGGCAAGAGCCACCATGCTCAGCTAAGTATAGTGTTTTCATGCAATAGTCAATGTAGTATTTTTGTACCTTTTAAAGATATATACCACATTTTGATATCTACATGTTAGGGAAAATGTAGTACTTGTCTTTTTTTTTTTTTTTTTTTTTTTTTTGGTGTGTGTGTGTGTGTGTGTATGAGACTGGGGCTTCAAACTCATGACCTTGTACTTGCCAGGTAGGCACTTGTGCCACAAGGACATCTCCCCAGCCTCTAGTACTTATCTTTTTGACTGTGGCTTATTTTGTTTGACATGATCTCAGCTCCATCCAATTTCCTATAAATGTTCTTCTTTATGGGTTAATAATACTCTATAATGTACATATACATATATATCTTCTTTATCCATTCATCCATTGATGGCACCTCAGCTGGTTTCATAGCTTGGAACTTTGAGTTGTGCTTTGACGAACTTTGATTCTTTGGGGTAAGTAACAAGGCCTGGTATAGCAGGATCATATAGCAGTTTTAATTTTAGTTGTTTGAGGAAACTCCATAGTGATTTTGGTAATGGTTGTAGTAAATTACATGTTCCTTTTCTCTGTGCATCTTCCCCAGCATTTTGTTTTTGTAATTTTTTTGTTCAGGGAACTGAACTCAAGACCTTGTGCTTGCCAAGCATACACGTGAGCTATATCCCTAGCAAAGTATTTTCAGATTTTTTTTTTTTTGTACCAGGAATCGAACTCAGGACTCTGTGCTTCCCAGGTAGCATTGTGCGACTAAGCTATATCCAGCCTTTGTTGTTGTTGTTGTTTGTCTTTGAGACAGGGTCTCACTATGCAGTTCAGGCTGGCCTTGAGCTCACTTTTATAGCTCAGGCTGGTCTTTAACTCATATTGATCCTCCTGTATCAGCCTCCAAGTGCTGGGATTACAGGCGTGCACCACCGTGCCTGGCTTTTGTTTGTGTGCTTTGATTTAAAGAATCATATGGAGGCCCGTGAGGTGGTTCAGTGGTCTAAAGTACCTGCTTAAGAAAGCTTAGGCAACCATAGGGACCTCGGTTCGATCCCTGGCACCACATGCTGCACCAGCCCCACCCCCAGGGCAGGCCAAGCTGGCCATTAAAAAAAAAAAAAAATCATATAGTGGGCAGCTAGATAGCTCAGCAGATTAAAGTGCCTACTTAGACAGATACACAGGTTGGAAGTCTGATCCCTGGCCTGCCATGCTGTGCTGGCCCTGCCCCCAGGCTGCACTGAGATGGTGATTGAGACTGAGCATGGTGGTGCATACCTGTAATCCCAGCACTTGGGAAGCTGAAAACAAGAGGATCACTACAAGTCTAATCTGTGTAGTGAGACCCTGTCAATCCTATACTAAATATGAAAAAAAAATCATATAGACCTACAGGATTGACTACACAAAGCAACCTTACTCCCCACCATCCACTTTTCCAAATCACCTTTGATTATTTATTTACTTATTTATTTATATTTAGTACAGGGCCTACAGGGTCTCACTACACAGATAAGACTTGTAGTGATCCTCCCTTTTTCATCTTCCCAAGTCTTGGGATTACAGGCACGCACCACCATGCCCAGTCTCAATTGTTGTCTCACTGTGCCCCGGGGCAGGACTGGCAAGCATACCAGGAATCGAACCCGGACCCTGCATCTGCCTAAGCTTTAATCTGCTAAGCTATCTGGCCGGCCCCTTTTTTGGTTGTTTTGAGACAGAGTCTTGTTTTAAAGATCAGGCTGGGGGGCCTGGCAGGATGGCCCGGCAAAATGGCTCAGTGGTCTAAAGCGCCTGCTTAGGAAAGCTTAGGCGGCTGCAGGGACCGAGGTTCGATCCATGGCACCACATGCTGTGCCAGCCTTGCCCTCAGGGCAGGCTGAGCCGGCCATAAAAAAACAAACAAACAAACAAAAGTTCTGAAACAAGAAAAATAAAATAAAATAAAATAAAATAAAATAAAATAAAAAAATAAAGATCAGGGGGCCCAGCAGGATGGCTCAGTGGTCTAAAGCGCCTGCTTAGGAAAGCTTAGGTGGCTGCAGGGACCGCAGTTCGATCCCCAGCACCACATGCTGTGCCAGCCCTGTCCTCAGGGCAGGCTGAGCCAACCATAAAAATAAATAAACAAATAAACAAAAGTTCTGAAACAAGAAAAAAAATTCTAAATAAATAAAGAAAGAAAGATCAGGCTGGGCTCAAACTTAACATAGCTCAGGCTAACCTTGAACTTATGGTGCTACTCCTGCTTCAGCGTCTCAAGTACGAGGAATACAGGTATATGTCAGCATTCTGGACACCTTAAACTCTTTTAGAGGATTTTTAAAATTTATGTACACATCTCTAAATACCATGCTTGCTTGGTTTTCTTTTTTTGTTTGTTTGGTTTTGGTTTTTTAAGCCATGTTTTTTAGTTGCTGCAGAGCTGGGCTCCAACTCAGGTCATTACCAAGTTTGACAAATGCTGTACCACTGAGCTACATTCCAGCCCTGTGTGTCATGTTTTATTACTGCTTCTTAATATAACAGCCTCACGTAGTACCTACTGAATTACCATTCTAAAAGGTGAGGATTCCCCGCTGGGTATTGTGCTGGACCTTACTTGAAGCTATTAGCAAGAACTATTTTTGCACATTTCTGTGCAAATTCATGTCCAATGATTTTTAGAGGATGTGACATAACAGGTAGGGTGTCCAGCTGCAGAGGGCTTACACATGTTGGCAATGAGCACACTCGAAGTGGGCTTTCTACACCTTCTCTCATCAGCCTCCCTGGTATTATTTTACAGTGACTTTTGTTTTTCTCCCTTTTTTTTTTTTGTGGTACTAGAGATTGAGCTTGGGACCTTGTGCTTGCCATGACTATTGACCTATCTCCCAGGTACTAGAATAATTTTCATTAAAATAATACTTATTACTATTATTCACAGCAGAGCAAGCCAGTAACCTGTGATTATTTTTTTCTTTTTGCATAATTGTTGTTTTCCCTGATGTTAGTAATGATCTCTTTCAAACTTTTTTGTTCTCTAAGCTTTTTATTTCTAATCTGACCCAAATTCTTCCAGAATTATCTAAATATCTCCTGAAGACAGACCTCTTAGCTGTTTTATCAGTTTCATCTTCCTGGAAACCCTTCATATGTGCCCCCGTCTAGGCTGGTGGCCTCTATATCCGGAGCACAGCATCACCCTGAAACTTCCTTTCCTCCTTGTCCTGGGGATTCCTGTGGCCTCCTTTTCCTGCCATACAGCTGGTGTTCCTTTTTTTCTCATCTAGTGTTTCTTGCTTCCTCTTTTTTACTTTTTTTTTTTAAAGCTGTCTCATTAGCCAGGCGTGGTGGCTCACGCCTGTAATCCCAGCACTTGGGAGGCTGAGACAGGAGGATCGGTGCGAGTTCGAGACCAGCCTAGACTACAAAAGTGAGCTCAAGGCCAGCCTGAACTGCATAGTGAAACCCTGTCTGAAAAACGCAATAAATAAATAAATAAATAAATAAAGCTATCTCATGGATTCCTGGAAAAAGATATGTAGTACCTGAAAGCTTTTGAGAACTTGAATGTCTCAAAATGTCTTTTTTTTAAATAATTTTTTATTTTTTATTTATTTACTTTTTCTTGTTTCAGAACCTTTGTTTGTTTATTCACTCATTTTTATGGCCGCCTCAGCCCAACCTGAGGGCAGGGCTGGCACAGCATGTGGTGCCAGGGATCGAACTGCAGTCCTTGAAGCCGCCCAAGCTTTCCCAAGCAGGCGCTTTAGACCATTGACCCATCCCGCCGGGCCCTGAAAATGTCTTTATTCTACCTCCACACTTGATGGTTTGGGTGGATAGATGTACTTTTTTTTTTTTTTTTTTTTTTTTTTGATGGTACTGGAAATTAAAACTAGGGCCTCCCACTTGCTGGACAAGGGCTATGTCATATCTGCCAGCCTATTTTGTTTTATTTCTGAGACAAAGTCTCGCTGTTTGCCTGGGCTGGCCTAGACTTGTGATTCTCCTGACTGAGCCTTCCAAGTAAATGGTATCACAAGTGCAAACTACCATACTTGGTATATATATATATATATATATATATATATATATATATATATATATATTTCTGTAATACAAATAATTTTCCTACCCAGGTGTGGTGCACACACCTGTAATCTCAGCATTCAGGAAGCTGAGGCAGGAGTTTGACACCAGCCTGGGGGCTATGAAGTGAGCTCAAGGCAGCCTGAACTGCATAGCAAGACCCAAACTTTAAGAACTTTTCCTTCAAAGTCTGAGAACTCTGCTCTTTTATATTCCAGCATCCAGTGCTCCTGAGGAGAAGCCCAGAGCTATTCTGACTCTTAGTCCTTTGAATCTAATCTGTTGCTTTCCTCACTACACTCTGCGTCTTTTCTCAGGGGGTTATCCTAGCATTCTAAAATGTCATAGTGGTGGGCTGGGGATGTAGCTTCGTGGGACACCACATACCTAGCAAGCATGAACCCTGACTTCGATTCCTGGTACCAAACAAGGAAAGGAAGAAAAAAAGACCAAAAACCTTTTTTATTTTTTTTAAATCAGGAATTGAACTCATGACCTTGTGCTTGCTAGGCAGGCACTGTGCCGCTGAGCTCTATCCCTGGTCCCCCCCAATTTTTTTATGATGTGTGTTAATGGAACTCTGATCATTTCCTGTGCTGGACATCTAATGAGCCCATTCAGCCTGGAAGTTTAGTTCCTATAGTTTCTTTCTTTTTTGTTTCATTTTTGAGACAGTGTCTTGCTGTGCAGTTCAGCTGGCCTTGAACTCACTTTGTAGCGCAGGCTGGCCTCTAACACAGAGATCCTCCCAGCTCGGCCTTCCAAATGCTGGGATTATTGGTGTGTACCAACATTCCCAGTACTCCTCTAGTTTCCTTAGTTCTTTCTCTCTCTCTCTTTCTCTCTCTCTCTCTCTCTCTCTCTCTCTCTCTCTCTCTCTCTCTCTCTCTCTCTCAGGACTTTATGCTTGCCAGGAGGTGCTTGTGACACTGAGCTGTAACCCCAACCTGTTTCTTTAGTTCTAAGAAGTTTTGTTTGATTGAAGATGTAACTCAGTAGTACAGTGCTTGGCTAGTATGCATGAGGTCCTGGGTTTGATCCCTAACACTATAAAAAAAGTTCTCTTGAATTATATCTATTTATTTTTCACTTAATGAGTATTTATTGAGGATATATTAGGATATATATATATATATATATATATATATATATATATATATATTAAGGATGGCACTGGGGTTCCATCTGTGAGCAAGACAGACTAAAGGCCCATCCAGCCTGGCACTTAAGTTCTTTTCTTTATTTTATTTTTTTAAAGAAATAGATTTAGGGAGCTGGGGAGATAGCTCCGAGGCACAAGTGCCTGCTGGGCAAGTGCAAGGTCGTGAGTTTGAACCCTGGTCCCACACACACAAAAAAAAGAGCGATTAAAAAAATTTTTTTTAAATAAAGAAATGAATTTTTTAAAGACTTTTTAAAAAATTTACTTATGTTATGGCCAGCTGAGCCTGCCCTGGGGGTGCACCTGGCGCAGTATGTGGTGCCAGGGATCGAACCGTGGTCCCTATGGTTGCCTAAGCTTGCCTAAGCAGGCACTTTAGCACTAAGCTATCTTGCCAGCCCTGTTCTTTTCTTTAAATCTTTTTCTCTTTCTTTGGTACGGGGTCTCACTATACAGCTCAGACTTGTAGTGATTCTCCTGTCCAGCCACCCCAGTGCAGGGATTACAGGTGTGCAATACCATGCCTGGTTTCAGTGGCCGGCTCAGCTCAGCATGGGGCTGGCATGGCTGAGTACTGGGGATCAAACCAGATCGTTGTGCTTGTCAGGCAGGTGCTTACACTGCTGAGCTTTCTCTCCAACCTAATCAGTGTTTCTCACTTCTGCCTGAGCCAGTTATGTATGTATGTATGTATGTATGTGTTTATTTTGCAATATTGGTGATTGAACTCAGGACCCTGCACTTTCCAGGCAGGTGCTTATTCTGCTGAGCTATCTCCCCAGCCCATGCCTGAGCCTTTTAGACTGGCTCTCCACTCTTTAACCTTTCCTATTTTTCAAGTCTTTAATAATGTTTTAATTTTATCTTCTGTGCCTATTAGCAAAGAGAGAGAGGGAGAGGGAGAGGAGGGACAGGGGGAGAGACACAGAGAGAGACAGAGAGACAGAGAGAGAGAGAGAGAGAGAGAGAGAGAGAGAGAGGATACAGATAGACAGACAGACAGGGGCTGGGGTTGCAGTAAGTCACTTGGCTGCCCAGGCTAGGCTTGAACCTTCAGTCTTCCTGCCTCAGCCTCCCAGAGTTCTGGGATCACAAGCATGATCCACCACATCCAATCACAATCTGTATCTTGATGATTGCTTCTCTGTGGTATAATTTAAGTATTTCTTTAAATTGCTCAGTTAGATCTAGAAATCTGATCAGATTCAAATTAGATTAGGGAAGATCATTCTTCTGAGATCATTTGTCCTTCCTCCTTTTGGACACAGGTGATATCTGGCACCCTTTTTGTGTGACATGAGACTTTTACACCTTTCTGTTCTTGTTTCACGAGTGTGCTATCTTTCCGATCTTTTCTTTCTTTTCTTTCTTTATGTATTTGATATAGGGTCTCACTATGCAGCTCAGACTTACAGTGATCCTCCTGTTTTCAGCCTCTCCAGTGCTGGGATTGCAGGCGTGTCTTCAGTGGTTTTGCTTAGGATAGTACTGATAGTTCTTTCTTTTTTATTCTAGGGAAGGGTTTACAGAATGTTCAGGGTCTCACTATTAGATCAGAGTTGTAGTGATCCACCTGTTTACAGCCTCCTAAGAGCTGGGATTATAGGCCTGTGCCACCACACCCAGTCTCAATTACCATTTCAGTGTGCCCCAGGGGTGAGGCTGGCACAGCAGGCCTGGAGATTGGACCCCCTCCCCAGTAATGCTAGTTTTCTGTGAAGTAGTCTTCATTTTTAAATTTATTTCCTCTTAGGTCTTGTTTATTCTTTTTCTTATTTATTTTGGTTTCTTTCTTTCATGTTCATAGCTCTGGCCACAAGTTCGGTAATTCTTGGCAACCTACTCTATTTATTTGCAGCTCTGGGAATTGAACCCAGGGAGTACTGAGCTACATTTCCAGCCCTTCCTTTTTTTTTTTTAAATTTTATTTATTTATTTATTTTCTTGTTTCAGAACCTTTATTTGTTTATTCACTCATTTTTATGGCTGGCTCAGCCCGCCCCGAGGGTAGGGCTGGCGCAGCATGTGGTGCCGGGGATCGAACCGCGGTCCTTGTAGCCTCCCAAGCCTTCCCATGCAGGCGCTTTAGACCACTGAGCCATCCCA
>PVJA010011190.1:27256-55479 GCA_004027025.1 Myocastor coypus | reverse complement strand
AAAAAAAAAAAAAAAAAAAAAAAAAAAAAAAAAAAAAAAAAAAAAAAAAAAAAAAAAAACAAGGTTAGGAATATACTCATCAGTTTTAAAAGTTAATATAAGCTATAAAATAGAAAGAACATATTAAGAGCATTTGAACATTTACTGACTACATAATGACCAGTAAAAGGAGAACAAAAAAGAAGGTAGAAAATATAGAAGCTGTTACATTGAGTGTTTGTTCTGTTAGGCATTATGCTCTGCATGTCTTAATGTATTTACTCTGCATGATACCCTGTGGAATAGGTACCTTACCCCTATTTTATAGTAAAAGGAGCAGAGGCAGAAGGTGACTCATCACCTGCACAAATACTTGAGCCTGGTCTAGCTGAACTCAAAGAAAGGAGACTTATTAACCAAGAGTAGCCTAGCCAGTGCTCACAAAGCCTGAACTATAGATAGACATGAATAAGAGAAAAAGTCAGAGATTTATGTAGTGACATCCCCATCTGGTGGTGGCTTAGTGTATTTTTCAATATTTTAAATTTTAAAAACTCCAAATGAAATTAAGCCTTAAATAAAATACAAATGACTGACAGTTTTCTGTTCTTAGAATAATGTAAGAAAATTATAATTCTTAAATCTTTGATGATAAATTCTGTTTTTAATCTTCATTTTGTATTTAAGGAAATGGGTTAAATGAGAAGTCCCAAAGCACAGTGCTAGTAAACGGTCTAGCTGGGCTTGAATAATACAGGCACTGTGGCCCACGGATCTGCATGATTATTTTCAGTATAATACCTGTGAAAAAATACATATCACAGTAAAAAAAATAAATATACATCTATTTTAGTGAAAGATGGGTTCATATACCTCTACAATCTTTTTCGAAAGAAGCAACAGAAGTGTTTGCTGTCATGTGTGTTTTATTTGTAAGCACTATTTTGATGCAAGGCAGTCTCTTGATAAAGATTTGGCTCTAAGGAGCAAATGGTACTTCAGTTAGCAGTGAAAAGTGTTTGAAAATCTGTAGAGGAGATAACTTTATAATCCAAATGAAAGTTTCAGAAAATGAGAAAGTTTAAAATATCGGCCCTTAGTTTAATTTTCCTACATATTTTGAGTGCAGCTTTTAGATTTAT
Organism: Myocastor coypus; assembly: GCA_004027025.1. Taxonomy (NCBI): domain Eukaryota; kingdom Metazoa; phylum Chordata; class Mammalia; order Rodentia; family Myocastoridae; genus Myocastor; species Myocastor coypus. The sequence continues at coordinate 54,358 of PVJA010011190.1, read as the reverse complement.
GTAAGTAATGACAGAGAGATAAGGTTCAACTTGAGGTAATGTTTCAGTAAGAAACTAAGTACTTTGTGGAAATGGAAACAGGTTAACATTAAATATATTTTGTAAGCCCATTCATTTTTGTTAATGTGACAGTACAAATTAATTTTAATTTTTTGTCTATTTGCTATTTTGTCACTTCATGTATTCACTCATTCTTCACAAGGATGTGTTGTGCCTTAATACGTTGTTCTGTCATAATGTCTAATATGATATACAGTCATCTTTTGAATACATTAGATTTTTTTTAAAATTTAATCAATAAGCATTTGGAAATGTGTAGTGGGAACTTATACAAGATTGAGTCTAGAGAAAACTACTTTTTAAACTTTTTATTGTGAAATCATGTCAAGTACAAAGAACTAGGGAAATTCACTGACCAGATTTGCTAATTTTTCTGCCCATTCTTTATCATTTACCATTCTTTTGAAGTATATACACATTTTTTTTCCCCTCTGAACTATTTGTGAGTTGATTGCATTTGTCATGCCCCATTGTCCCTTAATACCTATGTTTCTGTTTCCTAAAAGCAAAGGTACTGGCAATATACGTTTAATACACCTCTTGTGGATCTAGTTATTGAAGGAGTGCTATAGAACGTATTTAATGAGAAATGGAAAAGCAAAAACAGTCTTGATCTTACCTAGCATGTGGCATAAACATTGTTTTTGTTTATATAAATATAAATATTTACATGCCCAGACACTGCCCTAGGCTGTAAGGGATAAAGCTGATTATAATACACAGTTCTTTATGAACTTAACTGTAGGCTATAAAATGAAAGCATATAGAATAAACTACCAACAAGTAGTAGCAATTTGGTGCACAAACACTATGACTGGAAGACAGAAAACTTTGAAGTTAAAAGATGACTTTGAAAGCCAGGCATGGTGGCGCATGCCTGTAATCCCAGCACTTGGGAATGAGTTTGAGACCAGCCGGAGCTACAAAAGTGAGCTCAAGGCCAGCCTGAACTTGCACAGTGAGACCCTGTCTCAAAAAAAGACCAAAAAAAAAAAAAAAAAAAATTAAAAAGCTGATTTTTAACTATGAATTGCAGAATGCATTGCAACTCAATGAGTTTTGAGAGGTAAAGAACACAGAATTAAGGAATTAATGAGTAGCTAGGAAATAGAGCAGCTATATAGAATGAATTGTGCAAAGTTGGTAGTACCAAGGAGAAAATAACTAAAGAAGGGTACCCAGCACATGTTTATACTTGCAGTTGACTGGGCTGGTTGAATATCAAAGACAATATTAGAGGAGGAATGAATGGGATCTGATACAAGCTTAGTGTTGAAGAGGAAAAAGGGATATTCGCAAAGCCTAGAGAAGGATGAAAAATAGTCTGGATTTAGTCACAAGATAAACTTTACTGAGAAAGACCTTCATAATGTATGTGAGGGGGGTTTACTTTGTTTTTAGTAATTGAGAAAAGTATGGTTATGAGAAAGAGAAAGGAAAAGCTAGAAGCTTGTAGAGCATGGAGACTTAGAAATAGCATTCAAAGTATGATTGGCTTTGTGAAGGGAAGAAAATGAATATGGTCAAGCAGTAGTCAAAAATAAGATGAGTTTCCATTGCACACAATGTTTCTGAGTAGTTCTTCCATACAGCTATACTATCCAGAAGTAGAATGAGGTTACTAAAAGTATTAAGCATTATGATCATCTTATCTGTACTTAATTTTTACATAAAACAGTGAAATGTTATTGCATGCAACTTTTCATTACTGTTTTGTTTGTTTCCGTGGTCTTTTTTCTCTTCCCGCATGACACAGAGAACTGCCCTTTTCACTTCCTTTACCTGTCATATTCTCCCTTCCTCCATTTTCACAGCATGCTATTTCTCTGAGATGTCCCAGCAAGCAGGCCCAGCGTCATACTGACTTCACAGAAGAACAGGCTGAGCTGACACCTGTAAGTTGTGTAAACATGTTATAGGACTGCTTAAGTATCAGTGAAGAAGAAGGCATTCAGTGAAGCCACATGATGAAACTTTGTCATGCAATCTGTTTTTCAAATCAGAATTAAGCCAAGATTAAAGGAACAGGCCAAATAAATGACTTTATGATAACGTTCCAGTACTCAGGGTAAGTTACAAGTGGCACTGTATGCAATACAGAGATTTTATATCAAAAGCTAAAACCATATTTTGTTATTCTGAAGCTAGAGGTTTTTATCAGTTTAAATAGTAACACATTTTACTGTTCTTTAGAAGGGAATTACCAAATGAAATTATTCTTCTGCACTGAATGCTTTACTAAAAATGTAGTTTTCTTCAAAAATGTGTTCTCTAGTCAGTGATTGATAAATCTAGGTTTGTAGAGCTACATAGCCCTTACAGCATCCACTAGGCACATAATGGCTGTTTCATAGGTAAAAATGTAGCTAAACCAAATTGAGGTGTACTACACAGACAGAATATAACCTGGGTTTTGAAGACAAAAAGAATATAAAAATACTTTGTTAAATTTTGTAGTTAGCACTTCAATTGTTTTAGATATTGTTTACATAAAAGATATGATTACTTCAGTGTTTTCTCTTTGTACATTTTAAAATGAATGTGGCTACACTAAAACTTTGAATTACATTTGTGGCTTGCTGGCATTATATTTCCATTGGACAGTTGCTGCCTCATAGTTACCTGGGAAGTATAAAGGAAAAGCCTCTTAAATCCCTAAACCCACTCTCCTTCATTTCCTACCTTTTATCATAACCTTCTAATAGATTATATCCTGCTGAATGAAAAACACTTCACCTTCATTTCTAGCTGCTTCTCCGCTGCTCTTAATTATTAGCCACACTTGCAGTAATATGTATATGCCTTCTTGTTTCTTCTGTCTATGCAGCAGTATTTAATCTAATCTCTTAGTCTAATGCCCCCTTTTTGAACACCCATCTTTACCATCCCAAATTTATAGTTAATCCAACCTGCCTACATACATATTTTTGTGAGTGAATGCAATGCCTTAATACCCTATATGAAAGAGAAATTGTTTATTTATTGTGGAACCAGAGATTGAACTCAGCAAGCACTTATTCTATTGAGCTATCTCCCCAGCCCTGAGAAGCTGTTTTTTTAAATCTCTTGTAAAGAGATATTTTTTAGTATGTTTATACTTGGCCACTGCTACTAAAAATACCTTTTAAAAAATAATCATGAACATTTTATAATAAAGAACTTTGGGCCTATTGGTACACACCTGTATTCCCAGAATTTTTGGGAGGCTGACATATGCAGTTTATAAAATCAAGACCTCCCTGACTTAGATAAATAGGGCCTAGGATGTAACTGAATATGAAAACCCTAAGTTGAGTCCCCAGTAGTAAGTGAAGTAAGAATATCACAAGTGTGTGTTCATTGGTTGGTTGGTTGGTTGGTTGGTTGGTTTTCAAATAAAGAAGCCACACATAGTGACACATTCTTATACTCTGAGCACTCTGGGAGGCTATGTAGGACGATCACTACTCAAAGTGCATCCTGGCCAAGTTAACAACTTAGTGAGATCTTGTCTCAGAATTTTAAAAAATATTAAAAAGGAAGAAAGGGAAAGGGCCTGGAGATGTAGCTCAGTGTGAAGGCCATAGGTTTAATCTTCAGTGAGTGATTCCCAGAATTAAAATGTGCTTTGATAGCAGACATGACATACTTATATGTGGTAAGAGAAAAGGGGAAATAACTGAAGTAGGAATAATGCACTGAAACAGTTTATAGACAAAAGAAGGAAGTACAACATTCTTGCAATTGAGAGGGGTATTTTATTTCAGAGAGCAAACACATTTCTTAAAAAGTCATTAAAAGTTAAAACTTCACAAAGTTGTTTTGCATTTATATGTAAATGAAGTTAGGTTCCAAATTTGGATTGTTACAAACAAGATTTCCCATCTCTGATTTTCCGTGTAAGAACATGTTTTTTAAAAAATCATGAGACAAGTTGTAGAGCTTCCATTGTCATGTGACATTATTCTGTGATTGCAAGACATCTGCTTCTTTCCCAATAAATACTGATAATTCTCTGCACTTCATTGTGACAGCTGAGATTGTCCTCATTATCTCACTATTTTTTAATCCCCATTTGCAGACAGTGATGCCACTCCTAACCTCAGTCTCTATCCTCTCCTCTGCATCTTTGCAACCTCTTCCTCATCCTTCAGGACTATAAGCATCTTCAGACATACTTTACAAAAGCCCTAGTTTTGTCCTAGGTGCTCATCTCCTACATATCCCACTCCACCTAGCACATGGCCTTGTAGTTGCTAGTGAGTCTCTATCTACTTATTAGATTCTAAATTCTCCGAGGTAAGTGCCTGCCTAATTGTTACCTTTCATCTGCAATGCCTAGCATGTTTCCAGGCTCAAAGTTAAAAGAAATAGTTGAATGAATGGATACAGGGAAAATAGAGAAGAGAGAAAACAAGTCCATAAAATGAATTATATATAGATAAGTCTCTGACTTTGTGCTTACAGTGGTGCACAAAAGAAAAAGAAGTTGTACTTACATGACACTGTACATTTTTGTTTAACACATGTCTTCATCCCAAGGCTATGACTGAAGAACTGAAACCAGGCTTTTCCTGTTCTTAAACCTTCAGCTGTACCCATTCTTCTCATGTTTCCTGCATCCCTCTTCAGTAACCAGCACTCCCTCTCCACACACAACATACACCCTGCCCCTTGTTTTTGAAGAGAAAGGAATTCTGGGAGTAGTATGTGGCTGACTCTGGATAGTATCATAGGGAAAGATAAATTAAAAAAGCAATTTACTGTGAGAAGTTTGCCATCTTTGGTTTCTATGTTTGTTCTTTCTGCTATAGATACTGTAGTATAAGTGAACATGGACCTGCCCTTTCCCTGTTACTGACTAGGCTTTGAATTTCTATGTCTAAGTACAACAAAATTTTATCAAGTTTTTTGGTAATTTTAGATATACCTAATGGCTAGTGCAACATAGTTTAGACTATGTTTAACTTATCATTAATGGTTTCATGTTTAAATTTTGTCATATTTTTGGGTTACCAAACATGATTGTCCCCTTTTTAATTTATTTCAATACTTCAAAATGGATTAACTTAATGAATGTTGAAACAAATGTGATTAAATATTATTACCTCTAATTGCTTATATTATAAATTTGGGGGAACTTGAAGTCTTAGGATGATAATAAAGTCAAGAATTTGAGTAAATTTGGTCTTTCCTTTAAAGCTTAAATTTTGAATTTGATGTTCAAATTACGTATTGTGTGAAAAACAAAGATGATTGAGAATAAGAGCAGTGAAAATTGCAGCTGCCCTTTTTAATTGTACTTTTTGTTCATTATCCTTCTCAATTTTTTGCTTTGGTCTTGGCAGATCACTAGCCTTAAACTAAATTGAGTTTTCAGAAATTTCTGCCTACCTCCTATCTTGATGGATGAGCCAACCAATATTTATTTTTAGGAAGACTATACTATCTAGGTAAATGAGAATCTAGGGGTAATTTTCTCTCTTCTTACTACTGTTTGTCAGAGGTGAATTGTAGTGAGTATTGTCAATTTTTATTTAACCTCAAGTTTCTTGTTTTTGTTTTTAAGTGAGAGGAATGAAGATAGGTACATATTGAATTCAGACACAGCTTTAACATTATAGGCAATAAAATACCACATAGCAAACTCAACATAGTATAAATCTGAGCAGATTAAATTGATGTCTTCAGTGTTTCTGATCTTAAAACAGCATGTTTGTCGCCTAGAATCTTCTCCCTGAATGGGTACAGCTATGTGGTACTATATTTGTTTGTATAAGTTTCTTTCCAAATGATTAATCTGTCAGAACAACTTAAGATTCGTTGTGTACTGTAACATTATCGAACTTTTTTTGTGTAACTCCATTGTGCTGTGTTATTGCCAATGGTGAGGAGTAAATATATACCATTATGTATACTAATTTAGATTACTTAGGGACAACTAAGTCTAGATTGCATGTATATCAGAAAGGATAAAAAAGTTACATAAACTTAGAGCATGTTATTAAAAAGCTGTTAAGCCAAGAAATGATAGAAACTGTTCAAAATTATTTTATGAAAATATGTCATTTAAAACAAGGGGAAAAAAAATAAAACAAGGGGAAGACTTCTTAATATTTTGTTCATATCTTTCATTTTTCTTATTCATGTTCTTGACTGTGCAACGTGGTCCTGTAGTGAGGACCATAAAATTTTACTGAAAGCAAGTATACCAGCCAAAACATGGGTATTTTTACTCTTGGGAGATTTGTCATTGAATTGATAAGAAACAGTTGGAGAAATTTTTCAAGTGATGTGGTCGTATTGCATTCTAATCAGTTTAGCAGTTTAAAGCAGTATGGGCCTTGAACAGGTTTTAAAAACAGGAGGGAGTATGGTGGGCCCTGGTCCCAGATACTTATTTATTTACACTCTCTGAATAGCACTCCATGGATACTGGCTCAGAAGCCAAACTAGCTCTGTGATCTCTGTGTGTGTGTGTGTGTGTGTGTGTGTGTGTGTGTGTGTGTGTGTGTGTGTTATCCTTTTTCCCAAACAGCAGAATTGGAAAGATTCACTTGGGATATATCCATAGACATATGTGAGGGATGAGGTCTTTATCTCCCCTTCCTTTTCTTTCTCTTTTCTTTTTCTCTTTTTTAAAAAATTTTCTTCATGGACATACTTGCTCAGTTTATTTTTAAAAATAAGAGATTAATTATAAAGAATCATTCCTGCTTTGTCTACTTTATGTTTTAAACATTATAGCCAGGCGTGGTGGCGCACGCCTGTAATCCCAGCACTTGGGAGGCTGAGACAGGAGGATCGCTGTGAGTTCAAGACCAGCCTGGGCTACAAAAGTGAGCTCAAGGCCAGCCTCAACTGCATAGCAAGACCCTGTCTCAAAAAGACTAAAAAATAAAAAATAAAAAATAAACATTATAAGGCCTCCACTGACTTCTGTTATTTCCTTTTTTTGTTTTTCTCTTTTTTCTGCACAAGCACTCCTATTTGGACAGGGAAACATCCCTTCTTCTGAGAAACATTGCAGGAAAACCTTCTCATTTGCTGACCAAGGTGACACTACTGCTTTCTTCATGCATGTAACTGTTTACTGCCTTGTAGGTAGAATGTAATTTCTGTTTTTGATTGTGCTCTCATGTTATTGCTTTGTCATTTTACTACCTTTGTCCTTAATAGAAGTTATTTTTTATCTTACTGAAGGTGTAATTGCCTTTCTGATCTTAATGACTATGAGATTATACTGAAGAGTAGCAAATATTTTCAGGAATTTCCACTGGTTTTTAAACTTCTATAAATGCTTAAAATCTTCTCAAGTATGTTTCACTTTTTCAATTTTGTATCATATATTAAAGTGTAAAAAATATTGCTTATGTATGTTTTTACTCTTATGGTTAGCCATTCTGTGAGCTTCTATAGCTGTTTTACAATTTGTGTTTGTATAATATAGAATGAAAATCTTCACTTACATTGACTTAGATTGGAAAAGAAGGCTGCAGTTCCCAGTTCTCTGTCCTCAATGTTTTGAATCAGTCCAGCTAGATTTTCTTTGTGCTAGTATATAACAATTTTAAATCCCTTTGTAATTGTCATCACTAGCCAGGAAAAAAAATTAGTCAAGAAGCTAAATAGTTTTCTACTTATTTTCAAATCATGGCCTTATTTCATTGTCTTATTTAAATGTTATAATGTTAATTCAGGAATATCAGACTTGCTTATAGTTTCTGAAGAATGTCCATAGCAATTTTAAATAATGTCTCTCAAGTTGTATCTGAGGGTTTTTGTTGTTTGTGTTGTTCATGTCCTGCTAACCTATTAAACTTATGGAGGATTATAGGTTAAAATAAAAACCTGCTCAAGGAGTAGCTCAAAGAAAAGACCCTTTGGCAAGACAAGCCAGAGGCCCTTTCTCTTACGTAGGTCTGTAGAGGTGGAAGTATAAAGACCAGGCAAGGGGAGACATTTAAGTAGAGTGTAGCCATACTTTATAAAAAGAGCAAGGTTTTTCTTCCTCAGTGCTTTCTTTCCAGTTACTATCTGATCTTGGAGCCTGCACTGATAGTTTCAGGTAGGTCTCTGTGGTAGATCAGCTCTTCCTCTTTAGAGCATCACACTTCCAGAGAGATGCAAGGGCTGCTAAGAAAGCACCAACATCTTACTAGCACCTATATCTCACACATGTTATAGCCACCTTACCTGTCTTCTCCCTGTGGCCTCACAATTCATACTCATCTGATTTTGCTTAGAATACTACCACTTTACCAGAAACCCAGGATAGCCAGCTGATTATCACTGGTATCTTTCTTCTCTCAAATCTGATATGAAGCATGCTAAACCCCTCTAGGGGCTTAGTACATTTGTGCATCCATCTTATGCTTATTGAGCCCATGCTTGTAGTAGGCTCTTCTGTTTTGTCAGAACTGCTATCATTGTGTCTTTATCTTTACTTGCCCTTCCTCCAGTCTATTTTTGTATGTTCTCAAATGTTTTTTTTTTTTAATTTTATGTATTTATTTTTCTTGTTTCAGAACCTTTATTTGTTTATTCACTCATTTTTATGGCCGGCTCAGCCCACCCCGAGGGCAGGGCTCGCGCAGCATGTGGTGCCGGGGATCGAACTGCAGTCCCTGAAGCCACCCAAGCTTTCCCAAGCAGGGGCTTTTAGACCACTGAGCCATCCCGCTGGGCCCTGTTCTCAAATGTTTTATCATTCTGTTATTTAATAATATTTACTGATCCATGTACTATGCTGGGTGCTGGTATTCAAGATTGTATAAAGGAGCTCACAGCCTATGGATTTAATAATAAACAAGCATGTAAAGAAAAACTTATACTATTGAGTGCTGCTGTGGAAAAAAAGGTGAAGTAGAGAACTGAGGAAAGAACTAGGGCTCCATTTAAATTAGATGGTAAGATCAGAAAGGACTTTTCTAAGTGGATGATATTTTCACCTATAAATTTAAGGATGAAAAGAAGCTAGTCTGGAAGAAGGGATTGTACCATGTAGGTAGGCCAAGGGACATGAGCTTGGTGTGGGTGAGAAGCTAAAGAAGGAACATGTTGCTAGAGCCACCTTAGTGAAAAGAAAGTACAAGTGTCTTGATTTTGATTTGGAGGGGTAAGCAGGAGCCAGATCATTCAAGCCGTACCAAGGCTTTTGCTTTTTTCACCAAATGTACTGGGAAACTATTGGAAAGAATTACTTCATTCACCCAACAGACATTTACTGCCCTCTTTGTGTCAGTGTTTCCAGCTATGCAGATAGGACAATGAACAAAACAAGAGTTCTTCCCACAGGAAGAGTTGTTCTTAACAAGTTTGGGTTAAATGGGCTTAGTAACTTCTCATCTTCTGCCCAGAGACAGTGATACTGACTGCAGTATTAGAGCCATTCCTGCCCACATCTTATCTTCACTCATTACCCAGGTGGTAGCATTGGTATATTTGGCCAACATCTGACTCTAGCTCCCTTCTGTAAACCACCCTGCTTTTTTGCAGCAAGAGATTTTGGCAAGAATGTTACTCAGTAGCATAGAACTTGAACCTGAGTGGATAGGATGGCCTTGGGAGGGAGTCCTACAAGAGGTAACAGAAATTCCTAGGTAACCCAAGCCACTGGCCTCTCAGATGTGCCTTGATCTTGGTGCTAATGTCAGTGCCCTCTCTACCAGATCATCTGGCAGTTTTCAACCTGAATTAAGGATGTTCTGTGGATGTGGGCATGTGTGCTAGATTATGTGCGGGAGATGAAACCAGGTCCTTACACATGTTTAACATGTGCTCTCCATTGGACTACACCTCAGCCCCACCTGTGTGGCAGCCTGGCTGTCCATACAGATAGCCTGGTACACCAGTTTCTGACCCCCTCTTCTGAGTTGAGAATGCTCAAATGTTAGCAACCATTATCTTTGCCTTTTTATTAATGTTTTAAATTTACTGATACCTGAAAAACTTAAGCTATTAGTAACCCTTTAAGGACAATAAGAACTGTATGTACCATTATAGTGAGAGGAATAAGTAGTCCACTGATAACTACAGTACTTGTTTGATCTTGGAAAGATAACAATCTTCATAAACTTCATTGGTAATTGGTACAAAATGAATATACTGATAATAGTGGCCTTGTACTTTTTGTTGAGGTTTAATTTGGATACGTACATAACAGGCCTCATGATGTGGTAAATTATAGGTGTTCAGTGAATGCTGGTTTTCTTCTTAGTCTATTGACTTCATTATTTCTTCAGAAAAAATAAATTGTCACTATTATATTGATTCTAAGCAGTCTTATAGAACATTTAATGGGCATTAAGTTGTATCACTCCCAATCTCTTTGATTTTTTTTATTTATGTTATGGCCAGCTCAGCCTGTCCTGGGGGTGGGGCTGGTACAGCATGTGGTGCTGGGGATTGAACCGAAGTCCCTTCAGTTGCCTAAGTCGGCACTTTAGACTGCCCAGCCATCTCACTGGCCCCCCAATTCTCTTTGAATCATTAATGTACATAGCTTTTTAATTGTTGTAATCTATCAAACTACATTCTAAAGAATTTGTTGAGCCCCATAATTTCAGTTGGGTTTGTTTTTAACTCATAAAGCCTTTCATTTCTGAGTTGAAGGAATTCACTCTTTCTGTAGCTTGAACCTCTTAAGTACCTATGTATTCTAATTCTTAGCACACAGAGAACTTTCTAACACTTTTAAACCACAGCATTGGTTTTCATTTAATCATAAGATCTTCACCAGGTGTTTGTCTTTTATGTAAATTTGAGGAGGGTTGGCATTTGATGGTTACTGATAGCCACTCAATGTTAGAAAATGGGTTGTCTGTGGCTCTTTTAAGCAAAAGGGCAGGAGAGAAAGTTGTTTTTATATGTGTGAAGTATCTTTCACTTAGTTTAGGATAGTTGTGAGACAGTGTAAAGAAAAGGGTAGTCAAAAGATGAGGGGCACACAAGGAACATGCTCATTATGTATCCTATAAACACAATACTTAAGACTTGAGTTTGTCAGGAGAACCTAAAAAAAAAAAAACTTTTTCCTTCGTATTACTTATTGAACACAGATTTTCCATTGTCTTATAAACTTGGAGATAATTTTAAATATATCTAAACACATTAGCAGAGATGTATTATTCTTTCCTGTAATGTCTAACATTGAGATCTTCTTTTAAAGAACTATGCAGCTTGGACTCTTAGTGATCCTCCCATTTCCAGCCTTCTCAGCACTAGGATTACTGGTGTGTGTCACCATGCCTGGTGTCAGTGGCCAGCTCAGTGGGCATGGGGGCAGGACTGGCTCTGCATGTGGTGCAAGGGTTCAGACCTAAGCACGTACTTAGTCCACTGAGCTATTTCTTTGGCCCTTAACATTAAAATCTTAAGACAGTTTCTTTTTCTTTTACAATATATGATTAAAATAATGATTTGAACTTAACAATTGTAGATAACAAAATTCACAGAAAAGTTTGTCATCCATCGAACATAATATATTATAAAATTTTCAGTTTCAATTTTGCTCCAGTAATGATATTCAGATAAACTAACTTTTAAATTTAAATTTGAGGGTCCTTACCTAGACTGACTTATGTAGCTGCTGAAGAGTTGTATTTGAACACATGGAAGAATAACTGAATTTGGGCTTGTTAACATACTTTCATGTAGTGTGTGTTACATAAATTCTTTGAGGGGCTGGGGAGATAGCTCAGTGGTCTAAGTACCTACCTGGTAAGCGCAAGGACCCAAGTTTTATCCCTGGTGCCACATGCTGTGCCAGTGTGGAACATAGGCCATACAGGCCCCAAAACCAGGCATGGTGGTATATGTTTGTAATCCCAGTGCTAGGGAGGCTGATACAGAAGAATCACTACAAGTCTGAACTACATAGAGAGACTCTGTATTAAATAGCAAATAATTTTAGAAGATTTTAAAATGCTTTGATATTGGTAGCTAGGAAGCCTAATTGACTTACTGTATATTTTTCTTCTCAACTTACTATCGTATTTTAATTGATTATATACAATCTCTTGTTTAACCCTTACTTGCATAATTGAAAACTTTGTTGCAAGTACTAAAATAAAATAGAGGAGTATGTAAATATTTTTGTATTTATAGCTATTATCAGGATATAGTATATAAATACGTATGTATTTTAGGTAGACTTTTATTTAGGCCAGTTTCACATTCTGACAGGTGTCCATCACTGTAACTATAGAAATTTGAGTGCCCTGAAGATCCTCTGTGCCCTGCCTGTTGACTCCTACCTAACCCCTGGCAACCACTGATCATTCCTTCATTCATTCATTTGGTATAGGATCTTACTATGCAGTTTGGACTCATAATCCTCCTGTTTTCAGCCTCCCTAGCACTGGGATTACAGGAGTGTGCCACCATGTCTGGTCTTGGTGGCCAGTTCAGTGTACCCAGTGGTGAGGCCAGCACATCTTATGGTGCTAGGGGTCAAACCCCAGTCCCTGTGCTTAGTCCACTGAGCTATCCCACCAGCCTCTGATCATTTTATTGTCTCCATAATTTTAACTTTTCCAGAGTGTAGTAGTTAGAATTATAATTTGTAGTTTTTCTAGATTGGCTTCTTTCTTTTGCTAATACTGTTGAAGATTTCCTCTGTGCCTTTTGTGGCCTGATAATTTCTTTTTAGTGCCACAATTCTGTTGTCAGTTTATCTGCTCAGTTAATGGAGGACATCTGTATTGTTTCCAAGTTTTGGCACTTATAACAAATAAAGCTTATATCAACACCCATGTGTGGGTTTTATGCTTAGTTGTGTGCTTTCCAAAATGGCAGTACCATTTCTCATTCTCAGTTTTTAGCTTACTTTCTTGAATATCTCTTTTTTTGTTGTTAAATGTTTTCATCTTTGAGAGCATCTTCTAAACCTTATTTTTGTGTCTGCCAATTAAGTATGACCTGGTTAAGAAATTTAATTATGTAGAAGTTAATATTTATATTACAAAAACACAAAGCATTGATTCCATTTCGGTTTTTCATCTGAATGAAATGAATTTTCCAAGTATGCCTTGATAATTTCTCTTTTACTATGATAGGCATTTATACCACTAAAAAGGTGAGACATTGGAAAATGCTTTCCAGGAATTTTATAAAATCAGTTTCTTGATATTTATTTATTTATTGTGGTACCAGGGATTGAACTCAGGACCTTGCGCTTGCCAGGCAAGCACTTATTCCACTGAGCTGTCTCCCTGGCCTGACAGTTTTAAATATTTCAGACCCATGCTGAATGTCTCAAAGCACATTCATGGTTTGGTAATTTACCTAATAATGATATTTCTCTTAGACTCAATTCTAGAGACTAAGAGTTTTATTGATATTTCTTCAATAGCCTGCTTTAAAAAAAAAAAAAAAAAAGGTTAAGATGTAGTCAATTATTGTATAATTCTATTTGTTTATTTGTTGAAAGGGTAAGTGAATAAGAAAATGTAATCTTTAAATCAAGGAACTATGTCTGTGATAGTAGAGAACCAAGTCTTTTCTTACTCCTGTCCATTGTTAAAATAAAGTTCTTTGTTGCCTACCTAATTCAGTTTACAGATAGTATTTCCAGACCTTGGTTATTATGTTAATTCGCTGGTTCCTTTCATTGGAAGGGATCAGATTCCTGGCAAGCAGACTTCCTGCCTTCCTTACCACTGTCTCTGTGTTCCACAGAGTAGTAAATACTAAGCTAGAAATGAAGGAAGACAGCTGAGAATATGAAATGGAAAAAGAAGAAATTCATAAATAATCAATAAATTTAGGTGAACAGGAGGTAAATTCATTAATTTTCGCCCTGGAAGTTTTAGCTTTTAATGAAGAATGAATGGCGCATGGATTGTGGTATTTAAGTACAATTCAGAGAAGATAAAGTCTGGCTGGTATAATTAGGTTTTTGCTTTTTAAAAAATATGTATTAAAACAATCAAAAGCTTAGGAATAGAAAATAGTCTTGTTAACAAAAGTCTACTCATGTAAGTTTTTTGCTTTTTCCTCAACTGAAGAGTAATGCTACAGTATATTATGGCCTATTGCTGGAAATTACAAGTAAGTATTCTGATGTATGCTGAAACATACTGGTGTATACTTCTCTGGTGATTATTATATGCTCTTAAGTTATATTTAACATTTTAAAAAATCTTATTAATGAAGCAATGGAAATAAATTCAAATTTACTGGCATGATTATACTTATAAATTTCTAAAGCAGAGTAAAACTTTGAACATATGGGAGCTTCCTTTGTATTAATACATTAATGAGTCTGCCTACATTTTTAAATCGACTTTTTAATAAGGATTATGGATGGATAGATCATTGATAAGTAAATAACTTTTGCTATAGATATTTTTATACATTTTTCTGTGTAATCAAAACATGAATGTACAAAACCTTACTCTACTTTATTTAGAGGGAATGTTAAGTCAAAGTTGAGGCTGTATAAAAATAAATTGTCAGGAATGGCCATGTAGATGTTGTCTTGCTTTGTATTGACAAAATCAAATTTACTAATTTGCCATGCCAGATTTTTCCCTCTGGAATATGGAATGTAATCTTCCTAAAAGACATTTTAAAGACACCCCCTCCCCCTTTTTAACAATATGTCTGCATTCGTGTTGTAAGCAGGGCTGGTTTTTTGTTGGGTTTTCTTTTTTTTTTTTTAATGTGCTCTAAATGTATGATTAAAGAGTACAGAGGACTTGTTACATATTCTCATCATTTTAGCAGTAGTTTATCTGAGGTGCTTTGTGTTCACAGGAAGAACAGGCAGCAAAATTGAAAGCTGAGAAGATCAGAGTTGCCCTGGAGAAAATTAAAGAGGCACAAGTGAAAAAGGTGATGCATAAGCATTTACCTGGTTGGGGTTTTTATCAGTTTTCTGGACTTAAGAAGACTTGCCTTGTTTATTTATTATTTCTCTCATTGATGGAGTGGTAGACGAGCACTTGATTCTAAGAATGTTTTTCACAGGTACATTTTTTGTATAAAAGATATAAATAAAAAGAATGAACTTATTTTAAAGTCTCCTACAAAAGTAAAACAATAATCTTAACATAAGACTCTGTTATCTTTTTTAAAGGCTTTAAATTTACTTAGGTAGGTTACTTGATATACAATTTTTAGTTTTTCTCACATAATAAATGTAATATTTATATTTTAATTTATACTTAGACACTACGTATATTCAAATCCTTTCCAAGATGCCAAGTATTGGTTTTCATTGAATATCACTTTTACCTGTTACAGCTGGTGATTAGAGTCCACATGTCTGATGACAGTTCTAAAACAATGATGGTGGATGAGAGGCAGACAGTGAGACAAGTGCTGGATAACCTGATGGACAAGTCCCACTGTGGCTATAGTTTAGACTGGTCGCTGGTGGAAACCATTTCTGAGTTACAAATGGGTTAGTAATGCACATTGCCCTAATTGCTTTTACACTTCTATGTAATCCCTACAGCTTTCATGTTATAGAAGCATTTTGAGACTTTTTTTTCTTTTTCCTGCAAAATTACCAAGGAGTTTACTTCAAGTATTATGAGAATTCTTTGAATACAGTATCTTTTCCACAACTATGTGATAATGATACCTCTATACCAGCACTTAACTCTGAAGGAAACAACAGCAACAAATTATTGAAAACCACTATTTAGGTTATGCTCTTTAACAGAAGTTCAATTTGAGAGTAGATAGAAAAGAGCTAGAGGCTGAAGAATTGCTGAAGGTCAGAAGACTTAGATTCTAGTCCTAACTTCCATCTGTCCTTGGTGTAACCTGTTTACTCACTTTACATCACATGTAGGGCATGTCTCCTTGTATGTAGCATGAAGTAGACCAACATATTAGGGCCCAGGATGTTAATGTCAGTTAATAATCTGTGATTTTTGGACAAAGTGTGTGGTGGTGTACTCCTATAATCCCAGAACTCAGGAGGCTGAAGCAGGAGGGATTACTGTGAGTTCAAGGCCAGCCTAAACTACATAGTAATATACCATCTCAATTTTTAAGAAAAGAGAATATGAATCAGATTTCAACCACCTTGTAAGGTTTCATGTCTTATTCAATTTGTGGAAATAATGATTTTTTTTTTTTTTTAACAGAGAGAATCTTTGAAGACCATGAAAACTTGGTTGAAAATCTTCTTAACTGGACAAGAGATAGCCAAAACAAGCTTATATTTATGGAGCGTATAGAAAAATATGCACTATTCAAAAATCCACAGGTGAGACTGAATAAGTTATTTAAGATTTTTAGATATGTATCTCAGATCAACGTTTTTAGATATAGATCTCATTTGATTCTCTTATTACTAAATTAGTGGAGTTAGGAGACTGGTGTTCACTTAATTGGAGCATTGTAGCCACAAAGCCAACAGGAGCATTCCTCACTGCTTCTGAGGTTGCAAGGCTGTTGGACACGGGTGTCAGGCTCTAGAGGATGAACCCACATGGAAGTAGAAATGGCTCCAGGGAAATTACTGGATTTCCCTGCCCTGTAACTCAGAACTGTGTTGAACCCAGTAATTTATTTGGCAAGTTTATCACCATATCAGAGAAAGTAAGTCTTACCTCCACCATTTATCTATTTTATTTTTACTTCTTTTTTGAATTGTTTTTACAAATCACAATTACCTTGACTATAAATGGCTCCACATTCTAATGTTACCTTTATTCTAAAATCATGTTTGATTAATACTTCCTAGATTATTTTATAGGAATCAATAGGTATGAAAAGAAAAAAAGAAAAAGCAGCCAGGGAGATAGTTCAGCAGCATAAGCACCTGCCTGGCAAGTGTAAGGTCCTGAATTCAGTGCCTGATAGAGAAAAGAAAGAAATCAATACATGGATAAAAATAAGAACCCCATGATAAAAGGAAGTAATGAGAAGAATAGCAGCAGCATGCAAGGTACTGAATAGCTTTCCTACATAATTAGTCATGATTCATCTTCTCTGGATATTTTAGTGAAGAATTCGTATGTGGGAATATCAATAGCTCCTTTTGTAGGTAACTGAAAAATAAGTATATTAATAATATAATTCAGATTTTCATTGAGTTAATAAAATGAGATTGTTACAGTCATAGTATCTGGGATTTATTTTCTTTTTTGTATTTAGTACAGGGTCTACAGGATCTCACTACATAGATCAGACTCATAGTGATTCTCCTGTTTTCAGCCTCCCAAGCACTGGGATTACAGGTGCACACCACCATGCCCAGTCTTGACTCCTGTCTCAGGGCTACCCAGGGGCAGGGCCTGCATGGCACCTGCAGTTTCTTTAAAGCAAGACTAAATTTTCTGCATTCTGTCAGCTGTTCCATTGGGGTTCAGGAGAGGGCAGTTTATGAAATAATTCATAACAAATACTTAGGCAAGGAAGAGGCAGAACTGAGTAATGATCAAACCATATACTGGGACCTTTGCAAAGCAGTACTCCTTCAGAAATAGCAAATAGAGTTGCTGTTTCTATTAAAGAAATTATATGTGTACCTATGCCAAGGGAATGATACATTTTTCCATTAACTTTTATTTCTTTGTTTTTCCAGAATTATCTTCTTGGGAAGAAGGAAACAGCTGAAATGGCCGATAGAAACAAAGAAGTACTGCTAGAGGTATACCTCCCCTGCCCCTTTTTCTGCACGTTGTATAAGTGAAGTGTTAAGTACCTTTTAAAGTGCAGTGTGGTGTGCTCCATATTTACAGTGACAGTTATAAATCAAGAAGCCTGTATTCTGATGCCATGAGGGAGAGAGAATTCAACTGTGTGAACAGGTTAGGCAACTGAAGAACCTTTGAAAAACTTTTTGCCAACAATATTCTAGTGGACTAAAGGAAGTAGTAAGTTTTTAGGGGTTACCAAGTGGGAAGAAGGGCTGGTTGATGGAAAATGTTTGCTGTTTTTACCCGCTCTTTCAGAGAGAAAGCTAGATATAATTAGCTATTCACAAAGTATCTCAGAACATAGCCATAAATAATTAAAATGTTTCTTAGTCATTCTTGGAAAAGTCTTATTTTGCAGAATAATAGATTCATGTGTTTGTTTGTTTGTTTGTTTGTTTGATACAGGGTCTCACTACATAGTTCAGACTTGTAGTGATCCTCCTGTCTCAGCCTCTCCAATCCTGGGATTACAGGCATGCACTATCATGCCCAGTTGCAGGGCTGGCATGACGTGGTACTGGGGATCAAACTTGAGTCCTTGTGCTTGCCAGGCAGGCGCTTAGACAGCTGAGCTCTCTCTCCTAACCCAATAAATTTAAATGTAACTGAATTTTCAGCATTTGCTGATTTTAAAAATTAAAAGAAATTAATACATTGAAATATATTTACTAAAAAGGCAATCAGGAAAATGAACATAGGAATTTGGCTTTTTATAGTGATATTACCATCAAGAAAAAAATCTTTACAATTCTTAAGTTTTCTATACTTTGAAGACAGAGAAATTAACTTAAGTTTAAAATGCCCTGCGCTGGTATTTAATAAGGACTTTCTTTTACACATATTCATTTTAATATTAGATTTATATCTAAACAAACAGAATTCAGAATTTTGAGTTTGCTTATATTCTTTTCAACTTAGTAGATGTTTTGAAAACAAATGCCTAATTAATCTTAGACCATATTGAGTCATACAGTTATTCAGTTGTTATTAATCAGTCATTTAACATGGTGCTTTCTTTTTAACTTTATTCCTTTTTAGATTGACAGCTAATTAATTTGTGGCTAATTTGCAGTAAAATAAATCTTTATTTTTTTAAAATAAATTTTAATGCCTATGTTAGCCATGACATTTTAATTATACTTAGTATTTTATTTAAACTGTGCTATTTAGAAATACATTTAAGTACTGTTATATACAGTTGATGTTTCAAGTTACTTTTTTTCTTCAACATTAGATAAAAGATCATAGGCAGAAGTTCATTGTTACATTTATGTCTGGAATTTTTATTTATTAAACATTTTAGAGGGGCTGGGGAGATAGCTCCGAGGCACAAGTGCCTGCTGGGCAAGTGCGAGGTTGTGAGTTCGAACCCTGGTCCCACAAAAAAAAAAAAAAAACATTTTAGGATTGCCATAGTAGTTTCAAAATAAATTTATGTTGTCTTTAGAAAGTTCAGATTCAGATGAAATGAGTGGCATGGTTTTAAAAGAAAAACCACTCTGCTTTAGAGTAATCTGACAAAAGTGGACCAATTTTTCTCTAAGGATCCAAGGATCAGAAATCTTTGCACCTCATCTTGTTATTTTAGGAGTGCTTTGGTGGAAGCTCTGTAACTGTACCAGAAATTGAAGGAGTCCTTTGGTTGAAAGATGATGGAAAGAAGTCCTGGAAAAAGCGGTATTTTCTGTTGCGAGCATCTGGTATCTACTATGTCCCTAAAGGGAAAGCAAAGGTGAGTCTTTTCTGTAGGGTTTTGGTCCCTTCTCTCAAGCTTAATCGCTTTTTTAATTTGTAGTATGTCGTTGCTTTTTTTTTTTCTTTCTTTTTTTCTTTTTTTCTTTTCTTGTATTTTAGGGAAGGGTCTACAAGGTGTTCAGGGTCTCACTGCTAGATTGGACTTGCAGTGACCTGCCTATTTATAGCCTCCCAAGAGCTGGGATTACAGGTGTGCACCACCATACCATGCCCAGTTTCAATTGCTGTCTCAGCACACTCTGGGGATGGGGCCAGCATAGCAGGCCCAAGAATCAAACCCCTGGGCCCTGCACCCGCTGAGCTATTTGGCTGGCCTCTGTCATTGCATCTGGCTCACATAGAACAGATTACTTTATTTATAATCTGTCTAAAAACAGGAAACTCAAATAACTTCACTTCTCTAATCGTTAGTTGGGTCCATCTTATTTCTTTTACTACTTTGAAATCATAGTTTTATTTATTATTTTGGGTTCTTGCCAGAGTAGCTGTTTGGGGAAGAATAACTTCTGGTTTATAGTCATTCCAATCTTGAATGATAGGCTTTCACTTGGTATAACTATTGCTTTGTGCTAATTTGAGGACAGAACTATTTTAAGGGCTTTAGAGTATCATCTAGTATGATCTAGTTTTATAATAATCCTATAAATAAAATTATGTCTCAGGGCTAGGGAGATAGCTTGTGGCACAAGTGCCTGCCTGGCAAGTGCAAGGTTGTGAGTTGCAACCCCAGTCCCCTGCCAAAAAAAAAATTATGCCCCTATTTAACTGATGAAGAAAACTCCAGTGTGGAATCATTATATTTGAGATATGTTTTATAAGCACCAAACTTTTTGGTGTTTTCTTGTTCATTCCAGGGAACTTTCCTATCACTACTGTAATTATATGCCATACTATACTTAAGCATTATCTTTAAATGTTAGCATTTCCAAAAAACTTAGGTTTGGTATGAGTAGCAAGAGTGTTTTAGTTATTTTTCACATTGGTGTGACAAAATAACCAACAGAGGAGATTGATTTAGTTAGAGGAGGAAAGGTTTATTACATTCATAGTTTGTAGCAGTTTCAGTCCATAATGGTTAGTTCTAAGGCATGGCCAAAGGGAAACAGTCCATGGTGGGTAGAAGGTAGCAAAGCAAGCAACCAAGGGGTCTTAGCAGGTTCTTTCTGCCCCTTTTATATTCTATATCTTTTATATCCTTAGAGAAAATGCCAAACCAATCAGTGGTACTGATTTAGTAAGCACACACCCTCAATCCCAACACCCTTAATCCTAGTATTGTACCATGAACCATTTATACACCACTTTTGAAAAAGCTCCACTAATGATGGAATGAGGCTTTGGGGGACATCTAGACACAGTACCAGTAAGCAAAATGAACTAATTAGGGGTTATATTGTAGATTAAAGAGGAAATATGTATAAACTTTATTATTCTTCTACAAAATAGCAGTAATTTCCACTTGGTAAAATTTAGATTTTCAACTAAACATTGTAACTAGCTATAATACTAGCTTCTTTGTACACTATTGTTAACTTGACCTTTTGTGTATTTTTATGCTAGGTTTCTCGGGATCTGGTGTGCTTTCTCCAGCTCGATCATGTCAATGTTTACTATGGCCAGGACTATCGAAACAAATACAAAGCACCGACAGACTATTGTCTGGTACTAAAGGTAAGCACCTTAACATCTTCTGGCTGAATTTTAATTGAGGGTATACATAGGTTAGTGGACATTTGCAATACTTTAGATCTTCAGCAAATATACTGTTTTTGCTTTAGTGTGTGCCTTGAAAAAGGAATGGTAGAGCTGGGTGTGTAGCTCATTTCTAGAACACTTTCCTAGCATGTAGAGTTATATTCCTAGCATAACCAAATAATAAAAATAAAAGAGAAGGAAAAAAAACATGTACTATGCTACAGTTGACCTTTAGCCAGTTAACCTTACAATGATGTAAATAAAAAGTGGGTGATTATAATAAACTTTGAGCCATAGTATGTAAATTATACTTGATTATACATTTGATATTTGTTTTTGTCATAGGCTTATTTTAGGAAAACTTACATCAGGGATGAATGTGGGACATTGGTTTAGTTATTTTCCTTTGCTGAGCAGAACCATCAGAGGGCGCTGTGCCTAAGTTCCATATAAATTGGCTCCACCTTAGAGACCCTCAGGTCTACATGTTTATATCGTGTTTTATTTCTCTCTTCTCAGAGATTTGTCATTTGGCTCTGGAGAGCAGGATTTGTTTAGGATGGAGGAGGATGTAACAGCAGCCCTTTATTAAATAAATCTCTTTCAGAGACTACCACTGTATCATTTAGGTTACCTAGGAGCAAATAAGTCCTTAAGGTCAGAACAAAGTAACTTCACCCAAACAGTTTTGAAAATGAGACTGAGGTCCCCTGAAAATTAAAACCATGATGTCAAAATTATTTTTCTAATAATGCTAAGATGTTATTTGCCTTTTGCACTCTAATTCTCTCAGAAAAGTATAATGGAATTTTCTACAAGATCGTGTAATGTGATTTTTTTCTTTTTTCTTTTTTCTTTTTTTTTTTTCTGTTGACTTGTATAATGTGTTTTTAGGTAATTTTGTATCTTAATTTATCCTACTTTGATTTTTAATGAGTTAAATATTGAAGGGGTAGAATAATTCCATTTCCATCTTCTCAGAGACTGTCTTGGCAAGAGAACTGATTGAAGTAGTAGAGTCTGTTACTGCCATCAGGGTAACAGCAATAGTAGTAAGGGGCATACAGCAGCACATCACATAAGGAGCCTAGCAGACAACTTTGTCTTGCAGAGGTCTACACAGAATTATTTGACCTGCTATCCTGGAACATAGAAATGTAGTATATTACTCATACAGGCAGGACATCTTTCTCCTAAGAATTTCATCTTCTGTTTTCAAGAAGTAGCATAAAAATCCAAGTGTTCTTTTGGGGTCTGATTTTTTTAAGAGACTTTAACTTAAACAATAACATGCCAAGGTAGTACATTTTTCTTTCCTCCAATTAGTAGACATAACACACATAAAAAGAAAATTATTGGGGCTGGGGAGATAGCTCCGAGGCACAAGTGCCTGCTGGGCAACTGCAAGGTCGTGAGTTCGAACCCTGACCCCACCAAAAAAAAATTATTTGGGGTTTCATAACATGAAATAAGAGCTGGTTATTTCAGTAGCTCAGAATTGTGAGAACCCACACCCTTTCTGTGCTTCCCTGGTCGGTCTTCTGCCTGCCTTCCTTGTGCAGCCTCACTTACCTCACTGTGGCAAGATGACCACTGCAGGTCTAAGCATCAACAAGGCCTAGGGAAATATAGCAGTATTGTATTTACCTTGAAAAAAAATTTTTTTGTAATTTTTTAAAAATTATCTTAGTGCAGGGTCTACAGGATCTCACTATACAGATCAGACTCGTAGTGATCCTCCTGTCTTTCAACCTCCCAAGCACTGGGATTACAGGCACATGCCACCACACAGTCTCAATCGCTATCTCAGCACACCCCAGGGGCAAGGCCAGCAAAGCAAGCCTGGGATTGAACCTCCAGGCCCTGCCACTGCCCAAGCAGACAATTTAATCGGCTGAGCTATGTGGCTGACCCTGTATTTGCCTTTTTTTTTACAAGGAGAAAACTATTTTCCAGAAGCCACCCCATAGTCCTATTCTTGAGAACTGTTTTTTTTTGAGATAGAGTTTCACAAAGTTGTCCAGGCTAGACTTAAATTTGAGATCTTCTTGTCATAGCCTCCCAAAGTGCTAGGATTCTGGATATATGTTACTGTGCACAGCATTCTCACATCTTGAGGATTTTTGACCTAAACTCAAATTGCTACACCATTCACTGAGAAGCCATACAAAGTCACTGTGCTTGCCTCTCACTAATCAGAACCCACACCTTTGGGATACAGGTGATGGACTGCCCTCTTAACTTGATGAGAAGTAGGAAGAAGAGGCAGCTACTATAAGAAAAGCAACTAACATTGTCAAAATCATACTGTGTGTGAGTACTACCTCTTGACAGGTTGGACATCCCTAATCTAAAAATCCACTGATGTCTCTTTTTTTTTTTTTTTTTTTTTTTTTTTTTTTTTTTTTTTTTTTTTTTTTTTTTTTTTTTTTTTTTTTTTTTTTTTTTTTTTTTTTTTTTTTGTGACAAGGTCTTGCTAGGCAGTTCAGGCTGGTCTTGAGCTCACTTTTGTAGCCCAGGCTGGTCTCGAACTTGCACCGATCTTCTTGCCTCAGCCTTGTACGTTTTAATTATACATGATGATCACATTCATCATGCAGCATTTATACTTGTGCATGATATAACTTGATTTATTTTCCCAGTCCCCTACCTCCCCTTCATCACCTCCCTCCCCATTTACCAAAAGTTTTGTTTCTATGCCTCCCCAGCATTAGGATTACAGGCTATGCCAACATGCCAAGTACAGTGCTCAGTTGAAACACTTAGACCATGATTTTTGCCACTTTCTAAAGTAGTTCCAGAGGTCCTTTTTCTTTTTTTTTTTTTTTTTCTTTATTATTTTTTTCTTGTTTCAGAACTTTTGTTTGTTTGTTTGTTTATTTTTATGGCCAGCTCAGCCTGCCCTGAGGGCAGGGCTGGCGCAGCATGTCGTGGTCCCTGCAGCTGCCCAAGCTTTCCTAAGCAGGCGCTTTAGACCACTGAGCCATCCTGCTGGGCCCCTAGAGGTCCTTTTTCATGAGGATCTGTAGTTGTGCTGCCACAGCTGCCTGAATAATATCAAAACATTTCCTTCTCATCATCGTTCTGACTTTGGGGAAGAGCCAAAGGTCTTATGGTGGCAGTTGGGGAGTAAGGTGTATGAGAACACACTGGGTTTTTCATCCTACCACATAAAAATACAAGAAAGGATTTCTAGAAATGTTTCAAATAGTGACCAAAAAAAAAGGATAAGTGCTTGAGTCAAGGGGAATGGATATTTCAGTGGAGAATGATAGCAGTGTCTCTTTTATATAACTTTACTTAAAGATTCACTATATACCTTGATCACACCTTACATGTACACAATCACATTTTGGTAGTTTGTTTTTTAAAAAGTAATGCTAAATAAAGTTTATTCATCAAATTTGACAATATAGGAACAAATAGGATGTGTATATGTGTATTCATCTATAATTAAATGTTTCTTTTTTGAAAGTTTTTTTTTAATCTTTTATTTATTTGGTACAGGTTTCACTATGCGTCTCAGACTTGTAGTGATCCTGTCTGTCTCCCTAGCACTGGGATTACAGGCATGTACCATCACGCCCAGTTCAGCATAGCTTGGCTGACACAGCATACAGTTAGCAGGGATCATTGAGCTATCTCCCCATACTTAAACAAGTTTCTTAAGGGAAATCTGTGTTTTAAAATTACATACCACATTTATTGTTGGACTAGGGTTTGCTTTAGGCAGATTTAAAATTCCATTCCTAAAAAATTGAGGCAAAATAATTTATTTCTCTATGGTAGATAGGAAGGGAAGCAGTTTGTATTGAAGTCCTAACGCACCTTACCAGGGGCCAGCCAAATAGCTCAGCAGATTAAAGCGCCTACAAGCAGGCCCAGGGACCAGTATTCAGTCTGGGATCTGCCCTGCCAGCACTGTGCCTGGGGTACACTGAGATGGCAATTGACACTTGGTGTAGTAGTTCATGCTCCTGTAATCCCAGCTCTTAGGAGGCTCTAAACAGGCAGATCACTACGAGTCCAACCTAGTAGTGAGACCCTTTCTTCAAATAATAAATAAATAAGAACCATTACTTATAAGTACCTTATAAAGCAGTATATGACATATTAAAGTCATGGGTGCTGGGATAAAATTGATTTGGTTCATTCCTCAGTTCTTTCACTTATGAGAAGAAAGTTTGAGTGCTGTCTTTAATCTTCTATCTTTAGAATTTTTTCTTAGGGCCAGCCTAAGAAATAGCTCAATGGATTAAAGTGCCTGCAGGCAGGTACAGGGGCTGGGGGTTTGATCCTGGGGCACCCTGAGATAGCCATTGAGACTTGGCATGGTAGCAGGCACCTGTAATCCCAGTTCATGGGAAGCTGTAAAACAGGCAGATCACTACCAGTCTGATCTAGTAGTGAGACTCTAAACACCCTGTAGACCAAAAAAAAAAGAATTTTTTTTTTTCTTAATCTTTTATTTGGTACAGGGTTTCACTATACAGCTCAAACTGGTAGTGATCCTCCTATCTCAGCTTCCCCAGCACTGAGATTACAGGCATGTGCCACCATGTCCAGTTTCAGTGGCTGGCATGGTATGTGATTCTGGGGATGAAACTCAGGTCATTGTGCTTGCCAGACAGGCGCTTAGACTGCCAAGCTATCACCCCAGCTCTAATCTTCTATCTTTAACCATCTCCAGAATGTGGAGATAGTAGCAATGGCAGTAAAAGTTTTTGTAAGGATTGAATGAGCTTAAAATATGTGAAATATTTCATATGATGTCTGGTACTATTTTAAATAAGCTGTCAGTATATTAGTGGGACAGCTGTCTCTTGAGGGATTCGTAATGGGGCAGCCGGGCGTGGTGGCACACGCCTGTAATCCCAGCACTCGGGAGACTGAGGCAGGAGGATCAGTGACAGTTCAAGACCAGCCTGGGCTACAAAACTGAGCTCAAGGCCAGCCTGAACTGTACAGCGAGACCCTGTCTCAAAAGGACAAAAGAAAAAAATAATGATAATGGGGGAGCTGAATAAGGACTGCTGTGAGTTCCTTTATTATGTAGTAAGATAAAAAGAACTGAGTCCCTAAAATGAATTTTAAATTAGCATACACTTTGATGCTTGACTTATGTAGAATCAGAAAAATATCCAGCTCTTTGAGGTATTACCCAGATGTGTAGGTGAGAGAGGTGAGGCGAAAAAAGCAGATTTTTTTTTTTTCTGAGACTGTTGATGTTCATGTCTTGCTTTGCTTTGCGTTGTGTTACATTGCGTTGTGTTGTGTTTTTGATGCTGAGGACCAAACCCAGAGCATCTAGCTTGCTATGCAAGTTTTCTACTGCTGAGCCAGCCCTGATACTTTGTTGGCAAAAACACCTTTTCATATAGAGAATGGATAGTCATACATACATACTCGAGACCCTGCTGTTAACAAGCTCCAGGCAGTCTAGATAGTTATTAATGACCATGGAAGAAGGTATCAAAAAAGGCTGAGATGGTCCTGTAGCAGCCTCTGCCGCAGGGCTTGCCTCTGAGGAGAATATCTCCATGCTTCCTCAGATGCCTGTTTTATCTTCTGCATACATTGTGATGTCAGTTAAAGACCTGTTCCGTTTTGCTTATCACTATATCCTAAATCATCAAAGCAGATAGTTCTCATGCAATAAATACTTGCTGAATGAAGAAATGAGGTGAAATTCTTCTTTATACTTGTATGGAAAAACTTAACTCTTCCACATGTCCTCCTTCATGCTTTAAAGGTTACCATGACACATTTCTTGGATTGTGATGTAGTGTAGACAAGACTATATTCCAGGGGATGGGACCATATTGTCAGGAGAGAAAGTTGTTGAGTATTGTTTTGCTCCCCCCCACCTTTTTTTTTTTTTTTTTTTTTTTTTTTTTTTTTTTTTTTTTTTTTTTTTTTTTTTTTTTTTTTTTTTTTTTTTTTTTTTTTT
>PVJA010011190.1:0-27156 GCA_004027025.1 Myocastor coypus | reverse complement strand
ATAAGTGCCTGCCTGGCAAGTACAAAGTCCTGAGTTCAATCCCTGGTATTGTGCCAACCCCAGAATTCCAAGTGTGTCAAGCCAGCCCTGAAACCCGGTGTGGTGGCACATGCCTATAATCTCAGTGCATTTTTTTTTTAAATGTAGTTGGTACAAGGTCTCACTCTGTAGCTAGGACTCCAGTGATCCTGCTATTTTCAGCCTCCCTGGGCCTGTGATTACAGGGGTGTGCCACTGCACCCAAGTCATGGTGGTCTTGTGGTGCTGGGGATTGAATCCCATCCCTGTGCTTGTCTAAGCAGGCACCTAGTCCACTGAGCTATCTCACCAGCCCTAAAAAAACAAAAAAGGTGGTCTAGGGAGTAAGCATTTTAAAGGAGCCTCCTGAGCTCTGCAAACTGTTGGCTGCCCTGGGAACAAAACACTAAAGGGATGTGACATTTTTTTCTCTAGCCATAGACCAGAAATTGATCATTAACAATGCAGCTATAAACTTGGTGTTTGTTTGTTTGTTTGTTTGGTTTTTGTTTTTTTGATCTCATGACTTCTACAACAAACAAATTAGGGGATTTTGGATAAATTCTTTTCAAACTGCTTTTGTTCATGTAGACACAAAGTTTAGGTATGTTTTGGAAAAATATCATTTTGTTTTTCAGAATGAATGAAAACAGCAATAATAAACTGGCCTCATTACATCCAAATTCAGTGTGGTTTAGGCCTTTTCCTTTCTAGACACTAGTGGTTGAGGTCCAGTAGAGTTAAGCTGGCTTCAATGCATCCCTAACATGAGCACTGGTAGCCCAGGCCAGCTCCTTCACCCTGCCCAGGTGTCACCAATAGGTGTATCAGATGCCCTGAGAAGCTACTGGATCCTGCAGCACACACTGTGCTCCTGCCACAGTGGGGAGGGACTGCCACATCTGTTTCTACCTCAGCACCAGATGGGGCCATAGGCTCCTGTCCTGCATTTGTGCTGTGCGCTTTGTGCCCTAGCCCAATGATAACTCCAGAGTAGTGCTGAAGCCTCACCAAAGCCCTCTCAGTTGGAGTCTCCTGAAACCCTCATCTCAGGAGAGTTCAGAGTGAAATAAAAGGGGGCTTTTGGGTTAGCTTAGTGGTTTAAGTGCCTCCACGAGCAGTCCCAATCTGGCACAGGGGATGGTGGTCCGATCCTTGCACCCATCCTTAAGGTAACCTGAGCCAGCCAAAAAAAAAAAAAAAGCCCTTTTGAGTAAAATAGAATTTTCTCCCCTTTTTCGAGTTCTATAAATTAAGAATTCTGCTGAGTTAACCTTGATGGAAGGATATCTGGTGATTTCCCATGTTTGAAGGTTTACTTTAATATGGACAGATTGACCTAAAGTTTAACCCAAGTTTTACTCTGTGTGGATTGTTCTATTTGACCATATGAGAAATATATTTATGATTTGGCCATTGCTCTAATAACTTGCCAGATTAAGTTTAAACTGTGAAAAAGCTTATTTTTTCTCCATTTCTCCAGAAGACTTATTTGGCTTTTGCATTTGCTCTTGCAGCACCCACAGATCCAGAAGAAATCTCAATATATCAAATACCTCTGCTGTGATGATATGAGGATGATGCATCAGTGGGTCAACGGAATCCGCATTGCAAAGGTGCATTCCTTCAGATGGGATGAAGAGGGTTAAATGATGGTCATGATGCAGTTTGAGCCTCATGACAGTTACTCTCATTGTCTTGCGTTGATTTTGCTGGTATTTCATTTTCTTGGGCCTAAGTGTGATTTTTTTTTTTAAATGTTCTTTTTTCTTGGTAGTGATAATAGTTGGTATTCATGGATTAACACCGCTAGTAAAAGCTTATCTAGTAGCATGACAGTGATTTATTTTGTCTTTGGAGAATGTATTATGTGATTCTCATAGCAGAGGTTAGCCTAAGCTAACCTAAGCAATTTATAATTAAATAATTTTTATTTAGAAACCAGGTGTGGAGCAGTATATTTATTAGTGTTAAAGATAAGGCCCTCAATCAAGAATTAGAGGTGAAAAAAATACTTTTACTCAGCTGTTAACTTCTCACTGCTTTTATATAAATGAAGAAAGATTATAATTTGCTATTGTCAGACTTGGGAGTATTATAGGTATTAATACAACTATAAATCAGTAAATAGTTGCATCCCCATTTGCTACCTCATCCTTCTGATAACAAGTACAGTTCAGTGTCACCATTTACTGCCTCTGTTTAGTATGGGAAGCAGCTCTACGTAAACTATCAAGAAGCCGTGAAGAGGACAGAGTCTGGCTATGACTGGACATCTTTATCCAGCTCCAGTATTAAATCAGGATCCAGTTCTTCCAGCATCCCAGGTAGTTTCGATGCCTTAAAGTGCTATTTTAGTGCTGTTTTGGAGACTGATAATACATCTGATCATTTCAGCTTGATTCATAGAAACCAGAGCTATTAAGAGTGGGTAATGTCACAGACTAGTTCTAAAATCAGTATATATAGACTTCTAAAGCCAGGAGTTTTACAATTTATATTTGTGAAGTTTATTCAGAATATATTACATGTACTGAAATGTATGGCTTAAAAAATTGGGTGGCAGAATCTCTGTCCTCAGAGTCTATGAGGAGGCCACCTTTCTTCCACACAGATTTCCTGACATTGCACTGTAGTAGTGATTCCTGAAACTAGTTTAGAACTACAGTTCAGGAAGTCATCACACTTTCTAAAATTTTTACAGGAAGCTAGTGATACTCAAAGAGGACTTTTAAATACCATATCCTTCAAGCAACTATAAACAAGTTTATGTTGTAAATGTTTCTTCACTTTCAAAATGTTCCCTGATGCTCATAACTCCCCTGAAAGCAGAATCTTTGTTGCTCATTGATTAAACTGTGATTTAATCCCTCCCTAAATTATTTATTTGTTTTGTGTTTTAGGGAACAGTGTATAGGGTGTTCAGGGTCTCACTACTAGATTGGACTCGTAGTGATCTGCCTGTTTACAGCCTCCCAAGAATGGGATTATAGACATGTGCCACCATGCCCACTTTTGCCGTCTCAGTGTGTCCCAGGTGCAAGGCCGGCATGGCAGACCCAGGGATCAAACCCCACCTCCCTAAATTATTTAAGCAGATTTATTTTACTGTTTTTTTTTTTTTTTTTTTTTTGGTGGGACTGGGGTTCAAACTCACGACCTTGCATTTGCCAGGCAGGCACTTGTGCCACGGAGCTATCTCCCCAGCCCCTTTACTGTATTTTTTTGAATTGTTTTTTAAGGAGGCTTATTTTTTGGTTTTGATGCTAAAGACTGAACCCAGGGCTTTCAGCTTGCTAGGCAAGCATTCTACCACTGAACCAAATCCCAGGCCTCTAAACAAATGTAGAATGTGTATATGTATACAGGTTGGTGTATACATATGTGTATTTCCTAGTTTTATTCACTGACTTTAGAATCAGTGATACTCTAGTAGTAAAAGTATGTTAAAGGGACTTGGAGTCTATATAAGTCTGACTGCCAAAGCTAGAAGAATTGGACAGTAAAATAAATAATGTAGTGTAGGGTAATAACCTAAATAATAAAGTAAATATCCATTAGTCCATACTAATAAGAGCAAATTATTGAATGAACAAGGAAGAGACTAATTTTGCCCAGAAAATTTCAAAATAGCTTACCTACATACTTTGAAGAGGTAGACTTTGTCTCTCTGCTCAAGTGTGGGTAAACAAATGAGTGGCTCCCAAAGAGTAGCAGAGACAGGGGCAGTAACTGTCTGGCACAGAACCTGACACATAGAACCTCAGCATCATCAGGTAGGAAGTCACACTGACCTCAGGTGCCCCTCATTGGATGTGAGGATGTTGGTTTACTTGTCCTGTGCTCTTCTTCCCAAATTCATGGTTTTAGTCTAATCAAGGGAAAAGCATGAAACCAAAACTAGAAAGTCACCAAAACAGCTTTTACTGTAATTTTGTCTCTCATAGTGAACTATTTAAGAAGAACCAAAATTTACTTTGAGGCATGGTGGCACATGCCTATAATCCCAGTACTCTCAGGAGGCTGAGGCAGAAGGCTCAAGGCCATAGGTTCAAGGCCAGCCTGGACTATGTAACAAGTTCAAGGCCAGACCAAAGTAGGCATTCTGACCCTGTTTACCAAAAAAAAAAAAAAATCCCATATATCCTAAGATAAGGAAAGTTTTGTAATAAAAAGTACTATTTGTAATAAAAGGAGCTGTATAAAATTAATTTACTGCTATCCTAACATAGCTTTTGGCTCTGTATAAAAGACCTAAAAGCACACATTCAGACTGTCAGAATAATGCTTGACTTAATCTGCTCTCCCACTTTGTAACAGAATCCCAGTCCAATCATTCCAACCAGTCTGACAGTGGTGTCTCTGACACACAACCAGCAGGGCCAGGGCACATCCGTGCCCAGAGCATCGTGAGCTCCATCTTCTCTGAGGCTTGGAAGCGTGGCACTCAACTGGAAGAGACCAGCAAGGTAAGGAAGGGTGCTCCTGGGCTTGGGCAGTACTGTTCCTCTCCTTTCCTGGGCCTTTTCCACAGGGCCCTTTCAGTCTCCACCTTGGTCCTCAGTCTTGCTATTGTAATGGAAAGGAACCATTTGAGAGAGACCTGCTGATCTGACTTCTCCTTAGAAGTGGTTATTTGCTATTTTGTTCTAATGATCTAAGGCAAAACAACTCTGGCAGTTTAACTCCTTTATCAGTCGTTCAACATTTTAATATAAAACATTTTTCTCTTTTGAATCCTTAACCAGTTGATGGAGTAGTACCATGTAATACCAGTACTGTATAGTGGTATGTGTTTCAGAGAAACTGCTTGCAGTTATTTCTATGTCTGTTATTAATTGAATTTATTCAGACTTATTCCTCATCTTTTATGATTTTTGGCATTTCTCTGGACATTAATGAAGTTTCTCATATTATGCTTTTTATAGAAGACTATTATGCTTTCAGTCCCCTTAAAAGTTTGTATTTCTCAGCCTTGCAAAGTAGATTATTCAGACACCTAAGAATGAGTATACATTTAGGAAAGTAGATTCTTTGACTCAGCCGAAAGGCAAGCTATACTTCATCTGCAGCAGAGGTGAATCCTGCTCAGGCCACCAGCGCCAGAGCTGAGCAGCACCCTGCCTGGGATGTATAGTTTACCTAGTAATCATTTTGAGTTATTTTGTTCTTGTGCTTAGAGTTCCTCCGTATATTCACAAATGAGAACTGAATGAATGTTTATTCTTTATTTATAGAAACATTTCTTCTGTTACTTCCATATGTGCTTAAGTGGCCCTGAGAGTGAGCAGAGGAACATTCATTGCAGTGATAAACAAAATCCATCCTTACTTTCAGAAAGAGAAGAGCCCTGGCATACAGTGTCATCTGAGTCATGACCTTTCTGTGTTTCTTGTCACTTCAGTCTCAGGTGCCACCCAAGACGGCCCGCACATCTAAGCTCTGCACCCCCAAGCCAACCAAGGCAGGGCCAAGTGAAGGTCAGGGCTGTTCTCTGGAACCCTTAACCTGGGTGACCCCATAACTGCTCCTTCCTCCTAATGCTTCTGTTCCACTGGTCATTTTTAAAGAAACATGTAGGTGTTCTGAAAGGTGTTAGAATTCAGCCTATAATGAAATGAGCCTTGTAGCCCACTAACCTAAGCATCCTCCATGCTAGATGTCCTAAGTGAAAACAAAGGATTTGTCTCTTTGCAATAGCTTACTCAAAAAGCCTAAGTGGTAAACCGAAAAGCTATTACACCAAGGGAACTTCCTTTCCTCCTTTTAAAAGTGATTGAGCCACACTTGTGCATGACTTGCTCCACGAAACCATTCAGCAGTGTCAAGAAAGGCACAGGTGGTGGTTGCTGCACTCTCTTCCCCTTTCTTGATATATTTCCTTTTGTCTTCCAAAAATCCCAGTTATTTCTTTCTGGCCTTTCTGTGTGTTGGTTTTGTGATCTTTGGCTATAATGTTTACAGAGCATTTCTCAGCACATGCTTCAAACAAGTATATGAATGCCCTGTACCTATACTGCTGGGTTTGTGTATGTGGGGTACGTGTGCCACTGTGCCCGCATGGTGAGCAGGTCAGGTCTTTGCAGTTGCCCACTGCACTTCTGTCCTGAGTGGCATCTGCTCCCATTGGCGTTAGCTCACGTGGGTGCACGCAAGGAGCAAAGGTGGAGTGACGCACATCTACCTGCTGGTCAGGAGGGACCAGCACCCCACGCAGATGGCTCCCACAGGGGAACTGTATGCGCAATCGCTGGCCCCCTCAACAGGAGAATACTCAAGATTTGTGTGTCCTTGCTGCCCCTAGAGTCCATGTGGCCTTCTGGGTACTGTCTCTGCATCTTGTGTCTGTCACCTTTCTCACTGGCTTGTTTTTCTGTTATTCCTTTATCCTCATTTTAGACCAGAACAGAATCTCTGAATCGGCCCTACACATCACTGGTGACTCCTTTGTCCCCACAGACTAAGCCGGGCACCCCCTACACTGCCTCCCAGCCTTCACCCCCATTGCCCCCGCCACCCCCGCCACCGCCGCCCCCACCGCCGCCGCCGCCGCCGCCCCCACTTCCTGGCCAGTCCGCACCATCCTCGGGCTCGGCGGCTACCGTGTTCGTCAAGTACAGCACAATCACAAGGCTGCAGAACGCGTCGCAACACTCTGGGTTATTGTTTAAGTCACCGCTACCCCCAGGGACACAACCGCTACCCACAGCCTCACAGGCCAACAAAGCTCAGCTTCTGGTGCCCCCCAACGGTGTCGTGCCGCCACCCCCACCCCCTCCGCCACCTCCGACTCCTGGCTCGGCAATGGCGCAACTAAAGCCAGCACCCTGTGCCCCTTCGCTGCCACAGTGCAGCCCACCGCCGCCGCCCCCCCCAAAGATCCATCAGGTTCAGCCTGCAGTAGCCCCTGCACCCCCCAAGTTCACAGGGCCTACACCCCCGCCGCCCCCAGCCAAAAAGCCACCCCCGTCCCCATTCCCTAAGCAGCAGAGCCTGGTTGGGAAGACTGTGCCGCCTCCGCTGTCTCCCGTGCCTGCTGTGCCCTCTGTGGTGAAGCAGATGGCCAGCCAGTTTCCCCCTTCTGCTCCTGCAGATGCGCAGCCCCTGAAGCCCGGCCCAGCCCATGCCGCTCCACAGTCTCCCCCTGCAGTGAAAGCTAAACCCAAGTGGCAGCCCAGCGCTGGCCCTGCGCCTTCTCCAGACTTCCCTCCTCCCCCTCCGGAAAGTAGCCTAGCATTTCCACCTCCACCTCCTCCGCCTCCTCCTCCGCCCCTGGCCCCGGCCCCGGCCCCAGCCCCGGCCCCGGCCCCAGCCCCGGCCCCGGCCCCGGCCCCAGCCCCTGCCCCTTCTGAAAAAGGGGGATCTCCGGGCAAAAAGCCCAATCAGATATCCAGCCCTGGAGGAAAGAAGCCACCCCCGACGCCGCAGCGCAACTCCAGCATCAAGTCGGGCAGTGGGGAGCAGCTGGAGTCCAAGAGGCCCTCAGTGGATACCCTGGTGAGCAGGTTCGCCCCGCCTGCCGACGAGACCCCGCCCCCTGTGGCTCTGCCCAAGCCCGGGAAGCTGCAGCTCTCTGGAACCGGCTTCCCCAGCGTGCTCCCAGGGGCAGTGCCAGCCAAGCCCCCTGTGCTGAGCGGGCGACAGGAGTCAGTAGCGGAATTCCCCTCTCCACCGTCTGATTCTGACTTTCCACCCCCTCCACCTGAAATAGAACTTCCTCTGCCCCCCATAGAGATCCCGCCTGTATTTTCAGGAAGTGCTTCCCCCAAAGTGGCAGTTGTTAACCCCCAGCCACAGCTGTGGTGTAAAACATCCTTGAAAAAGGCCCCTCCACCCACCCGACCCAAGCGCAACGACAGTACCCGCCTCACTCAAGCAGAGCTCTCTGAACAGCCAGCAATAGCTGCCGTTGTGCCACAAGTGCCCACATCTCCCAAATCCAGCCTTAGCGTCCAGCCTGGATTTTTGGCTGACCTCAACAGGACCCTGCAACGGAAGTCCATCACCCGGCATGGCTCGCTGTCCTCCTCCCGCATGTCCAGGGCCGAGCCTACAGCCACCATGGATGACATGGCCCTGCCTCCACCACCCCCCGAAATGCTCTCTGATCAACAGAAGGCCAGCTATGGGGGCAGTCATATATCAGGCTATGCAACCTTGCGGAGAGGACCTCCTCCTGCTCCTCCCAAAAGAGACCAGAATACCAAGCTCTCCAGAGACTGGTAACTGCCACAAAATGATTTTCGTGTTACCTATAATCAGTTTTACAATCAGCTTACCTGATCATCTGTAAATTCAGGTGTTCAGAGCCTCCTGGTATGTTATTCAGGTAGTATCTGGCCGTGTGTGTGTGTGCGTGTGTGCGTGTGTGTACACATGTATACATAAATGTATATGTATGTAGAGAGAAATGAGAGTAGTTATATTTATTCTTTTCCTCTATAAATCTGAAAATTGGCTTTGTGTATCTTGAGTGCAAGAGGCATGGAAGGGGATGTTTACTGTCTCTTAGGATTTGTCTATCATGTAGATTGGACCAAAAACTTCTAATTACTACTTAGAAGGTATTTTATAAGTGTCTGTCTGTGCAGTCTACTCGTGCATGTTATATATTATATAACTAAGAAATAGATGTATAACATGTTTTTCAGTTTGAGAAAACCCGAGTGTTAGACATTGCTATTGGGCTTTTGTGTTTGGTTTTCCCACGTTGTCTGAGAACTGCTTGACTGATACTTCATTACTATACATTATAGGGCACTTTAAATCAGGAAAATCTCAGCTTCATAGAGTGAACAAATAGTACAGGAGGAGAAATTTTTCAGTCTTCATGTGACTGTGCATAGCAAGGAAATCCATGGTATAAGAAACTGTTGTAGTTGCAGTACTCCTGCAATGGTCCCACCCACATCTAGGATGTGTTCTCTCACAGGTAAGCTTGGTGTATGCATTAATACTCTAATCCTGGCTAGTTTGGGTGCTGTCTTATGAAGCCTGAGCTTGGCTTCATGGTCCTCACTTCATTTTGAGAATGTCCAACACAGTATCCTTGTAATGCACTGTCCCAGTATATCATTGGGTCACCAGTTAATCTTCTCTACAGTGTATACTTTAGGTAGATGTTGAAATCTATAAACAGTTGGTATATAAAATACTCCTCTGCCCATCATTAATTAAGGAAATACTTTTTGAAATGTCTTCCTTGTATATTGCTCTCTAAAAGGTTAAGAGAACAAAACTGAGCCCTGTACAGATGTCCTTGTACATGGGTTGTAATCTGTAATTCAAAGAATCCATTAAGTATGGAAATTTCACTACAGAAAAGAAAATGAGGTTTTTGGTAATGTCATGCATACCTACTAGAAAGCTGTTTAGTATTTTCACTGGCTGCACCATGGTTGTAGATACTGTTCTAGGTAATTAGGTGTTGTGGAGTAGCACAGTGCCAAGTTGTCAGTGACCTTACATATTGTGCACATGCAGTTTGGTATAACAACCACTGCTTGAAGGACACACTATACTTCTATATGCTTCATACTATATACCTTTTTCTGTAAATTTTTCTTTGTACATGAGTATGTACTATCACCAATTTACCATAAAGTAACTCTAACAAATAAAATGCAATCTTAGAGCTGCTCTTAAGAATAAAAATTGGCCACCCCAACACTGAGAAATGAAACATCTTGTAGTGAAAGTCTGTTCCTGATGAAGATTATAAGTGCAAGCTGCAGGTATGTGTTGACACTGCCCTATAGGAGAAAGCGACACCCATGAATGGGGAAAAGGGTAAATAATTCAAGAATAAACTAAAATAATGCTGTGTGCAAGGCATCGCTGTAACCTACTGTCCAGGAAAGAGCTGCATCACAAAGAAGAAACAGTGCACCTTCCCACTCTGCATCTCCAGGATATTATTTATTCAGTATATTCATGTGGCTAAGGAGCAGTAAGACATAATTTAAGATTCCTCTGTTCTGTGTGCTTGACATGCTCATGCTTATGAAGTAACCTTCAGCATAGCTACATTATCTGAACAAGTGCAGCAGTGGGGGTAACCCATGAGTACAGACTGCCTAGCCGCTCAGTACTCCTGAATAGCGTCATTTCCAGTCTTCTACTTGCTGCTTTGGGGCTTAAATATTACCCATATTTGCAGAGCAAAGTTATTAATATGAATCAAGTTACCTAGCCCCCCCCTTAGTTATCTGGAGTTTTTGTGTGTGTTTTTTGTTTGTTTGTTTTCCTGTTAAAGTAGGCAACTTTAACTTTTTACCTTCACCCAACTTAAATCCTAAAGCAGCTTTTGTTGGCAGGATGGGCTCTGCTGGTATCCATCCTAATGCTAGCCACTGAGACATGCTTCCAGTGTGTTTTCCTGAAAAAGCGGTTGCCACACACAACAGAGGCAAAGGGCCGACCATGTCCTTTCCATCCATAGTGCAGTGGCTTGTCTGGCAGCAAGTTATTCCCTTTTGTTTTTTTTTTAGTCAATTGCCTTTCCTTTTTTTTTTAAGAATATTTTATTTATTTATTTATTTTTCTTGTTTCAGAACCTTTATTTGTTTATTCACTCATTTTTATGGCCGGCTCAGCCTGCCCCAAGGGCAGGGCTGGCGCAGCATGTGGTGCCGGGGATTGAACCAAGGTCCCTGAAGCTGCCCAAGCTTTCCCAAGCAGGTGCTTTAGACCACTGAGCTATCCTGCTGGGCCCCAGTTATTCCCTTTTGTTGCCCCAAAAACAAATAGCTATTTTTAAGTTTCATGTGTGACACAAATGAATCAAAAGAACCCAAAGTGTCTCAAATTATAGTTCTAGGGTTTTTACTCCATTGAATTTTACCTTGGGTTTTGGTTGGGATGTAGATTTGGGATATTTTTCTTTTCCTCCTGAGACTATTTTGGGGGCTCACATTCTAGGGTTCATCCTACTGGAAACACCTACCGCTAGACAGCATTAGTGCTGTACCTTTTTTCACTGGCTCCCTTGCTCTGGTCTAGCTGTACCTGGCTGCTTTGGGCCACATGAAACATCTGAACAGCCATTAGCTCAGTGAAGAAGCATATAATGTGGGTGGTACAACAGGCACCTGGCAGGGCTAATGACCTGCTCAGTGGGGTGACCTTTCATTCTTCCTACATGTAACTTCAGAATTGGATCACTCTGGACTTAAGCTTGCACCAATGAAAAAGCTTATTCGGTTAAGAAATGGCAATATAGACTTCTGTGTTGAATTTCAACAATTTGGCTTTTACTAAAAAGATTTAAGCACATTTTCTCCTTACATACTCAAATTCTCACTGGGGAAGGAAAATTATTCTTAAATACCCAGCCAATTGTAAACTGGGTTTTAAGATTTCTGGAATTTTTTCAAAGATGGCTGAATCTTTTAAGTTACACAAAAATTTTTGTGAGAAATTAAAAAGTAATGCAGTGATGATGGTGTTTCATAGATCTCCAAAATCAAGGTGCTCCTGCCCACTGGCAGCCCATTTCATAGAGGGCTGTGAACTGTCTTGGGTCCCCTTCATGTTCATGTTTACCTTGTCTCTAAAAACAATGCTGGATTTACCATGAAAGGTAAAATAGTGAAAATTCTGAGATCAAGGTTAGGAACTGTGCATTCAAGTTTCAAAAGCTGAGGCCAGGAAAATAGTTCAGTAGAATAAGTGCAGTAGAATATAAGTGCCTGCCTGGCAAGGCTAGGGTCCACAGTTCAATCCCTGGTAAAAGGGCTGCACTTATGGCAGAATACAGATAGTAATAAATTTGCCTAAAGGATGTTAAATTACAAAATTATACAATGTTTGCAGGCAGTGGTGTGATCTGAATGTCAGACCTCTGAAGCCAGAACCCTTTGACACCTTTCTCACCTAAATCAGTTACAAACAAAAGCTAATTTTTAAGCAATTAAAAATAGCCCACTCTTATTTCCACACATCATTACCAGACTTTTTTTATACACTTTGAAAACATTTTAGCTGATGTAATACCACAGAATTTAATAAAGTTTAGGTCAAATAAACCTGTATCACCATGTAATGTCTGGTTTTAAGTAGGTATAACTTAGGTTTATACATTTGATCAGTTTTTTAAAAGATACTTTTAGATTTCAAGTAGTCTGACATTTTTTCTATACAGCTTTATTTGTATAAAGGATGATATCTCCCTAACCCTGTAGCAGTGTGGCCTAAGTTGATAGTTCATATAAAGAGAAAAATCCAAGTATAAGAGAATTAAATAGCCCCATTATCTTTTCAGATGGTCCTTTTAAAATCCATTAAGAACATTACAACACACTCTAACCAACAAAAAATAAAGTGCTCAGTTTTTATTGTGATCTTAGAAGAGCTGTATCTAAAAAATCTAATCTATAAATAAGCTTGCTCAATAAAAATAAGCAAAACAACATACTTGATAAACAGATGAAACAGGGAAAACCTCTCAAATTAGTTTGCTCTTTTACCTGAAATAATAACCGTTTAGGAGAGAAAAGCATTTGCTATAAGCCCTGTGCCTTGAACTTTCGTGGAGAATAGCATTTCAAAAACAAGCAGCAAACTTTGAGGTGCTATTGAAAACAAAAGTTTTGGCGGAAATAGGAAAGTGATGATCTTACAAAAGATGATCATCTACCTAAATGGGGCCTGGCTATTTACTACCAAAGATGTTTAGAGGAGTGAATTGAGTCAGGTGATGACTACTGCAAAGACAAATGGGTGCATATTGGTCTTGGGTAGCTGTTAATACCAAGCACACAATTGTTGTTTTCAACCCTTGAAGGCAGGAAAACATGTCTCCACACTCCAAAGGAGAACACTTCAAAAACTGTTCATTAAATCTACTACAATCTACCTAACAGCAAAAACTGCCCATTTTTTCATGATTGCCCACCTCCTAAATATTTGTAAATAATCTCTCCTAGAAAGTAAGTATTAACTGGAATGTTTTCAAATGAATTTTGCTGAATTTTATTATCAGCTATTAGTGAACTCTTCCTATAGAGATGTTTAAAGTAAAATACTAGTTGTTGCTAAGTGTTGTAAAACTATTGTTTACTATTTTAAAGGAAAATTGCACATTGTATTTTATTTGGATTATTCCCTCTCCCTTTTTTTTAAAAAAAAAGGGTGCGGAGTCAAGGTTCACTTCTAGGCTATGGAAACTTTGCCATAAATAGATACAGTGTAGAAATATACTTTTTTAAAGCATGGGAAAGATGACAAACGGAACTACATTATAGAGTACGAGATAGAGGACATTATTCAGAGGATTATGCACAGCTGTAAAGATGAAATTGTTCTTCCTTTTAGCTTTGTTGCTACTTGTTCTGCTTAAATGTATGCTCATTTCATTATGTGCCTTGCTCCTGGATTTCGCAAAGCTATATATGTATATATATAATACATATATCACAAATATATATATATACATATATATATATATATATATATATATATGAGAGAGATATATTCAGTACTACTGATGGTATTCTTGTTCTACTGCTGGATTAAGTTATTTTCCAACTTATTCTTATCAGTTTTTGTCAGTAAACTATTATAATGGGTTAGAGCAGCAGTCATACACTCAGTATAAATTTGATTTTCCAGTTACATTTTCATTATGCCAGCCTGCCCAGTCCCAAATTTAAAAACAAAAGCATTTCAACAGGCATTTTGTGGGTGGGCACCACTAAGAACCTGGTTTTGCTTTTTATTTTGGGGTACCAAAAATATGCTGTTTGGTAGGAACAAATTAAGTGTAAAGATAAATAAACTATGGTTTGATGCATTCAATTTGTTAACTAAGAATAATCTGTAACAGACTGAGGAGCTTTGGCCATTAAATACATTTTAAAAGGTAATAGCTTTTTAAGACCTTTTTTTTGAACCTTAAATAAAGTACAACCAAGTACAAACAGGGATATTTTGTGTTTGGAAGCTTTGGAATGACTATTTTACATTGGGTTGCTGTGTTATGGTGTGTACACATGTACTTTTATGTTTATAATCACTTTACCACCATTTACCAAAGTAGGACAAGAGAGTGGGCATGCTACCACCACCCACACACCATCAGTCACAATGGTCATGGAAACTGCCCTCCTTGTACTTTGGTTTTGGAGGAAGAATGTACACAGACAAGGCAATGAAACAAATGGTATACCATCCACTCAGTACTTCAACCAAATGTTGACTGCACAGTAAGTAGCCAAGAAGGAATCAAGTAATACGGTGTGTAATAGAATACTGGACAATAGACATCTTTGGAGACCAGACTTTGCTCATGCCAGAAAGTTCCTCCTACTCATAAGTCAGAAAAAACCCTCTCAGAAAGATTCCTTTAAAATGTAAATGCCTTAATGAGGCATTCTACAATTTCTGCTTCTGTTCCACATTATATAATGGCATGAAAAAAGTGTAAGACATAAATAAAAAGCAGATTCCTAGCTTTCAGCAATAGGAAAGTCGGGATATCTTCAACACTTAGATACTACCTTAGAATGTTACCTATATAAATTTCACAAGACATTCAAATATGCTTTGTGATTTTATTTAGATCAAGTTCTTAATACACAGCAATAATTAATTCCAAATAGAATTAAAAAGTGGATGTTCCCCCACTTGTCTGGAGGTGATTTAATGGCACACACAAACATGACTGGCATCAGACTGCTCCCTTCAAGTTTTCTGAATGTTTAACTCAACATCACCAACTCTCCCTCTGGGAGCGAAAAAAGACAACCGGCCAGATAGTGAATTGTTTACATTTTTGTAAACCATTTTCTTCAGAAAAAAAGGATACATGGACACAAATATGATAAAAACTGCGCTTCCATAGAATTCTGAAATTGCAAAAGAGGTTTCATTTTAATGTGAAAATAAGCTTTTTGTTTTTTACAAAAAACCTTAAGATATTTAGGCAGGATCATTTATACACAGCTAGGCCCTGTCATTTCATTCATCATTTAACACAGATTCTCAAAACAAGGATCAGCATAAACTTAAAAGGTAGTGAGCTCAATGGCCTCCATGCACTAACTTATCTTTATAAGGCTTTCTTAGATAAGGCTGTTTAACTCCGCTGTGCCCCCAGGGCTGAAACAATGGCAATGCATTCTTCTATACCTTTGTGAGGAGTGTTCATGTAGTGTGCAGTCTTAAGAGGGGTAAATGAAAATAAATTGAGGTTACATTTAATACACTCTTTTAGTCTGAATACTCTGAGGGTTACTTATCAAACCATGGCATCTCTTTTCAAGTATATTCTTTAAATACTAAGTAAAACTAATTTTTAAAGAAAATATAGTACATTTAATTAAGACAGTTGTGGTGCAGTGGAAATAGCATTAGTCAGGAATTAACTAAATGTTCATCT
Organism: Myocastor coypus; assembly: GCA_004027025.1. Taxonomy (NCBI): domain Eukaryota; kingdom Metazoa; phylum Chordata; class Mammalia; order Rodentia; family Myocastoridae; genus Myocastor; species Myocastor coypus. The sequence goes on along the minus strand of PVJA010011190.1, from coordinate 11,759 downwards.
AAAACAAAGCATCTAACCTCATCTGTCAAATACTACTAAACCAAAAATCTTAAAACTCATTTAGCTCTAAAGTTGTATGAGTCTACCTAAGTCACATGTGGGGGAAATTATCACCCTAACAACCAGGGCCAAAGAAGTTCAAAAGTAAATAGATCCCCTTCTTTAAAGACTTGGCAGTCACCTGCCAGTTTCTCCATCAAACTCTTTTCAGAGGTAAAGGTGGCCTTCAAGGCATGCCATGTTTTCTCCTCAAGGAGAATAGTGCTTAATGCGGAAAGGTCACCTGCTAAAATAGAAAGCAAAAAGATAAAGGCAAATGACCATTGTTTTTATGCCTCACAAAAACAAAAATGTTAATCTTCAATCAACATCTTAAAACTGCTAAGGAGCACAGCTATGTTAGGGGTTTCACTGCTAAGATGCATAGAAAGTTTCCTCTAGCTGGGCAATGAACAGCAGTACTAGGAAGGAAAGGGATGAAAGTGTCAAACCTACTGAGTAGGAACACAAATTAGTGGTCTCTTTCTACCCCCAAGATGGGAGTAGCAGGTACCTCTGAAGAACATAAAAAAGGAAGTGGCCAAAAGATGGAAAATACAGAACAGATTTTCAAACATTTGTATTTATTCTAAATAGTATGCTGAATCAGATCTAGATTTTTTGAAATGCAGTGTTTTTGTTTCCAATTTATTACCTTGTCCATGTCAAACATAATAAACTTTCAAATATTAATACCCAATGAATTTTCAAATAATAATACCCAAAAGGGATATTTACTCCATTTTTTAAGTGAAAAAATAGAGTGGCCACAGTGAGAAACTTGCAGAAGAAATAACCTCATTAAATCCCTCTGTCCTAGTAAAATAGGGACTTTAATGGTCAGCCAACTTTAGTCTCAGATCATCTTTGCTATAATAGTAACACATCTTTGCAGCATCTAAGATCTGAATTCATTTAAAATTCCTAATACCTTCTTTTTAGTTTACAAGAAGATAAATGGGAGAAACTTACAATAAAACAGGAAATATTACCCTCACAGACTATTAGTAGCATGCAATCTAAGTTGTATTACATACATTGAAGTCTCCAATTATGGTAGGCCTGACTCACAGTTATATCATAGTATCCTTCAGAGACAATCTAGAATTCAAAACTACAAAAATTTAAATTTGCCCCCCAAAAGTCACGTGCATTAGTACTAATATAGAAAAACATCAGCTGACCCATGGGTTTCCCACTGCAGTCTTCAGCACCGAGGGCTTCATCCGTGTCTTCCACGCACCTGGAGTCAGCAAGGGTCCAGTAGGTGAGATGCACACATGGGGAAGCTACCAGCTGTGCTTTCCACTGCTGTTGCTGCTCTGGCAGTGGTGAGCTACTAGATTCAGAAGACTCTGCCTATTAATCCACTACATTTTCTTAACAAAAAGCTACCCAAACCACTAAAACTACTACTTTGAAACGTTTTCCTACTTGTCCACCAGTACTAAGAAGATTTTAACCTTCCCAAGTATAGTCTTGTTTAGATTAATGGAGTTAGAGGCTCAGAGAACATTTTAAGGGCTATTACCTAATAGCAAACCCTGCCACGTTGCAATGGCTTTTGTTTTACCTACAAGTTAAAACAGAAGTCTTAATAAGCGCTACAGTTGGGTCTCAGATAAAGGGTGGTGAAGTTTTATGCTTTGATAACAGATCCACAGTAGAATACAAACTGCCTGTACCATTTGCATTTCTTCAAACACTATGACACATTCCTTTTCCAACCAACTTTATGCTCAAGGCCTCCATTTGAAACATATGCAACTACTGCCTCTCCCATTACCAGGAGAGGTTACCTGGTAACTATCTGGCCACACTGCCAGACTAGGAAGAAGCTACACTGGCAGCTCTGGCCCACCATCATCATCATTCATCTACTGAATGCCTATTGATGATTAAAGCCAGTAGACCTACAAACTCCACTGAGTTGAAGGTGTCACATACAAAGGGGGTACTTACTATTTCTCTCAAAGTTCTTTTGATTCTATCTGTGTAACTAGGTAAGTATTTTAGCATATTAATCTTATTCCGCAATAGCCTTATTTGAGAAATAAAGTTCAAATTCTTACTAGGAATAGCTACTGTAGGGTTCAGTCACACAAAAGCAGACAAGTATTTACCTTTTCTAGAGCTCAGTGAGGGATGAGTCAGCAGCACTTAACACTGGCCCTTAATAACATTCAGAGAGCACATTAGCAGCTTTGTAATCCCAGAGACTGTCAAAAGAGACTTAAAGATAACTGCTATTCTTTCAAAACAAAAACTAAAGTTTTTTTCTAAAAAGCAAAAGGAGTAATAGTTGGTCTGCCCTCCAAGAGCTACTCTCTGAAGCAGAACTGAAGGCAAGGATTCAGTAGGCCTCCTGAGGGGCATATTCCTGTCTTACTCCCTCAGAGCCTCAGGTTCTTCATGCACCAATTACATACACGAGCCAGCCTACCATACCACATTTCACAGTTGGTCCACAGACTTGTCAGTGCCAATGCAATCTCCTGCAGCAGCACATCAAAATCAAGCTGTGACCATAGATAGTTAGCCACCCTCAGAATGCTTGGAGACTTACATGTCATCATTCTATATCTATAAACAGAAACATGATCAGATGCAAGCGAGTTTGGCATTAACTCATCTGGCACAGTAGAGTACTGAGAGAATGCAGAATTTACAGTGTTAAAGAAGAAAAAAGCCATCTGAAACAATTGTAAAAATAGTTAGGTACAGTATTTACCTCTTCGTAGAAGTGAAAGAAAGTGAGGGGCTAGGCTACCCACTGGGCCATGAGGTTAACCCCTTAGCACAGGCAGTAGAGAAGGTTCACTGCCAGATTTTGCAGGAAGGGAAATCCCAAGGGTGTACAGTATTCCTGAGAAAGATCCTGGACGTTTTCCTGGATCAGTCTTAATCTGATTTGTTTTAGCTACATACTTATGTTGTTATACCTTTGACATACTCAGAAATGGTCATTTTATTTCAATCCAGACAGCTCAGCATAGTACAAATGATGACAGAAAGATCCATATGTTCACACTTGCTTTTTTTTTTTTTTTTTTTTTCAATACTGGAGAATAAATCAAAAGAACAAAATAAGTAGTTGTTATCATTTGTATCCTTCATTCTACTTCACTGAAGGGAAATCCCCAGGGCCTTCAGATACTATGGGAAGACCTGTTTCTGTGAGGAAAGTACAGCCCTGCTGGGCTTTATTCAGAATAATGCATGATAGATTCAACATAATTCCCAGGAAAGAGCCCAGTCACTCCATTCATAACTCCCTCATACCAACCATCATCATTCTTCTTGATGACATAAATAATGGCTCCTTCCTGAAAGGACAGCTCATCTTCCTTGTCTTTTGTATAATCATAAATTGCCACAACTAGAGAGAAGGAAAAAAAAAAAAAAAAAGGATGTGAAGAATACTATTCATAGAAAGAGAACCAAATATGCACTCAAAGCAACTTCACAATGTATTTTTTTCTAATAACCAGTCTCATACAATGAAATCACATTTTCTATGCAAATTTGATTCTAAAGTGACTGCACATGAAGAAGACCTCCACTACAAACTTACCCTTGAACAGTCTATAAGGAAAGTCACATGTCAAAGAGAGGCCTTTGAGCTTGTAATTAAGCACCATGTGTAAAAATGTGTATTTTTAGGCATTAAAAATATACTAATACAGCAAAATCCATTATAAGATGCAAACAAAAAATGAGACAAGACTAGAGAAATGAGCTGGGCCTGGTAGTGCACGCCTGTAATCCCAGCACTTGAGAGACTGAGGCAGGAGGATCAGTGCAAGTTTGAGACCAGCCTGGGCTACAAAAATGAGCTCAAGGCCAGCCTGAACTGCACAGTGAGACCCTGTCTCAAAAAGACCAAAAAAAAAGACTAGAGAAATGGCCAGTATAGGTCTCCTCTCTGTAGTCTAATCCCCACAGTTTATGCATGAATACTGGAAGCCCATTACATATAGTTCTTTTTCTATGACACACATTCTTTCAAGCACACACTGCACTATGTCATAACAGGTCCACAAGAAGAAGTACTTATTACTGGCTAAAAGTGCTAAGAGATTAAGATATATGCAAGCTTGCCTATCACTTTTATTGTTCAATTCACTGTGAAGAAATTACAAAAGATGCCACAACAAGAAGTAGAAATGTAGTTTTAAAGTTCTACATTCATCCATTTTATTCTTTAAAATGAAACTGAATTAGTATTCATATCAAATTCATGAGGCTCAAATGTATATAGTGGTATAGTTATCAAAATTAGTCATCACTCTTGAAGTTAACTTTTTTCCAATTAAAAAGATGCTTTTAAAAATTGTTTTTCCATTCCTCTCCCCAGCTCTGGCCATTCCATGAGAGCATGTTCCATTCTTTTTTTATTTTTCTGGTATCAGGGATTGAACTCAGGACCTTGCACTTGCCAGGCAGGTGCTTATGTCCCTGAGTTCTCTCCCCAGCATTCATGTTCTATTCTAACTGTGGTATTTTGTTAACTCTGTCTTCCTTGGTGTGAATAAAGAGTTGGGGCGGCAGTGAAAAAAAATTTTGTTTTTTTCTAGGTTATGACAGTAGATGCCTGTAATTTTCACTCACAAGACTAGGCAGGAGTAACATAAGTTTGAAGCCAGCATGGCAACTTAGTTTTAGACCCTGTCTCAACATTAGAAGGATAAAACTAAAAGGGCTGGGGATGTGGCTTAGCTGAGCACATGTGGGCTCAACCCCTCCACTCCAGGGAGAGCTACACTTCATTTACTTCTTCACTATGAAGCTATTCGTCGAAAGGAAAAGTAGACTTTAGGGCAAAAGACTTTTATCAAAATAACTATAGATACATATACTAAATATACATAAAAGATATATATTAAAGTTACATCAATATTCAAAATACTGACATTACGTTAAGAAATGTAAAATGTCTAGATTTGTCCTTTTTTTAAAGGAAGGGTCTACAGTGTTAAGGGTCTCACTACTAGATAGGATTCATAGTGATCCACCTGTTTATAAGCTCCCAAGACCTGGGATTCCAGGTGCACGCCAGCATAGCAGGCCCAGGGATCAAACCCCAGCCCCTTCGCCTGCTTGCAGGCACTTTAATCTACTGACCTATTTGGTCAGCCCTTAGATTTGTCTTGAAAAAGTTGTTTTTGCATTAGTACCAAAAGCCTAATAAATATTTTTCAATTATGCACATTATCACATAAAGGATTTAAAAAGCACTCGTTTCTATATGCTTATGAGTGAAACAGGACTAATGGTGCCTGCACTGTTTAATCTCAATGTTTCTGCTCATGTGAAAATACATTCTAAATTTCAAAGTGGAGCTTTCCTCAGCTGCCGCCTAGGTGTTCTGTTCTTCCAAGGAAGCTAAAGCCGAGTTGGGGTGAGGCTCTCACTTCCTCCAGCGACACGCACCACGCACCTGGCAGCCCGTATTGTGGCCTCCATCTCTGAGCTCACCTGCATCTACACTGCCTTTATCCTTCAGGATGAGGAGGTGACCCTGACAGAGGATAAGATCAATGCCCTAATTAAAGTGTCTGGTGTCAATATTGAGCCTTTTTGGCCTGGCTTGTTTGCAAAGGCCCTGGCTAATGTCAACATTGGGAGCCTCATCTGCAGTGTAGGGGCTGGAGGCCCTGCTCCAGCAGTGGGTGCTGCACCTGCAGGTGGCCCTGCCCCCTCCACCGCTGCTGCCCCAGCTGAGGAGAAGGTAGAAGCAAAGAAAGAATTGGAGGAATCTGAGGACAACATAAGCTTTGGTCTTTTCAAATAAACCTCATTTTGTAACATGTTCATTAAAAACTAAACAGCTAAAAATAAAATAAAATAAATTAAAAAAACCACCAAAGTGCACTGTCCAAATTTAGTACTTCAGGGACTAGGGCTCATAGACATAGCACCTGCCTGGCAAGTGTGAGGTCTTCAGTTCAATTTTCAGTACCCACAATAAAACAAACAACAAATTTGGCATTTCAACTAAAGCCATTCTAAAATTATTTGATGAAGATGTGAGCAAAGCCTTAATATTTTTCCTCCTTTCCCACTTTCTGGAAGGGATCTTCAGGGCTTAAAGGTGCTGTGGGGAAGGCTGGAACTCTTTGCTTAGGTGTTGGGATACTTTTCTTTTTGCAACTTTGCTAAGTAGAGGGAAATAGTAGAAAGTTTTAAAGCAGATTAAGAATGAAAATTACTCCACTGACTAACCTGATTCTTTAGGAAGTCAAATAGTTCCTATTCCTTTGCTTTTTTATCAAAATTTAAAGTACTAAATGGAGTTATGATATATCCTAAAACATAGATTTTTGAGGTTTGGGGAGACAGCTCAGTGGTCTAAGTGCCTGCCTGGCAAGCAAAAGGACTCAGGTTCGACCCCTGGTACCACATGCCAGGCCGGCCCCGTGCCAAGCCAGCCATCAAAACCAGGCATGGTGGTGCATGCCTGTAATCCTAGCACTGGGGAAGGTGAGACAAAAGGATCACTACTTTGAGCTGTATAGCAAGACCCTGTACAAATAAAGTTAATAATAAATAAGATAAAACGTAATTTTTGAGAACATTTGGCAAGTAACAGCCAAGTGAGATGGATGACACTGCCACATGGACAGCCCTTCTGTTTACATCTATGTATTCTGGGAGCAGCTTTCAGTGCCACTAGCTCAGCAGAGGCCCTGCTTTCTTTGAAAAGTAACCAAAATGGTCTTCCCAGCTCCTACTTCCCCTCCTTTCCAGTGCACACTATAATTTCCAGATGTCTCCAAAAAGAGAAAGATAAATGAGTGAATGAGTGAATGAATGAATGAATGAGGAAAAACAAATGAGGAAGAGGGGGTACATGAAATACACAGGATCTTCAATCTACTTCCAGCCAGAAGGTATTACTGACTCTATTCCCTGTGTAAGAATCTCCTGCTCAACACTCAAGGCACATTGCAAAGACCATATCTTTGAAAAGCTTCCTAGGAATCCCCAGATAGAATCAGAGAACTTACTTTTACAAAAACAAAGTTTACAAGATAAAGATTTGTCTTGTGAGCTCAGAAATGGCGTCTGACAGTCACCACATATCATTCATGCTTCTAACTAGAAGTTCTCTCACTGAGCAGGAAGCACACAAGAACAGATGGCTTGACATTCAAGGGAAAGACATAACATGGGTACTGACAAGTTCAGTAGAAACCTGCCAGAAAAATCTCACACAAGTTAGTGACAGACAGATGATTCTGGTGAACCCTAGAGCTGATGTTTAGCACAATGTTCAGGAGTGTAGGCTTCAGAGTTCAGGTCTCAGCTCTAATGTAAGTTTACAAACTGTAACTTTCCTAAATTCTTTATTCGATTGTGTGATGTGAATGATAATTGTAACATCTGCTATCTCAAAGAACTTTTTATTAAATGAGGTAATCCATATGAAATAACACACAAGGCCTTATCCGTGGGTAAACATTCCATATAAATATATTAGCTTCTATCATTCCTAGCAAAAAATGGAATGCCTTACATAGTCTAATGAATCTTTAACTACTGGCAGTTAAATCAAAGACTGAAGACAAACCTGTGACCTCTCTTTCCTTTTCCTTCCTTCCCTCCTTCCTTCCTTTCCTTCTTTCTTTTCATCACTATGAAGTTCAGGCTGGGCTTAAGCTCACTATGTAACTCAGGCTAACTTAAAACTCTTGACAATCCTGCCTCAGCCTCTGGAGTGCTGGAATTATAGGTGTGTGTCACCACATCTCCTTGTTTTGATGTTTTTGCAGCACTAGGGATTGACCCCATGGTCTTTGGACTGAGTTTCATGCCCAGCCCTTCTTTGTTCTGGAGCTGGGATCTTGTTAAATCACTAGGCTGCCCAGAGTGGGCCCAAACTTGTCACCCTTCACATACCAGAGTGCTGAAACTAAAGGCATGTGTCTACCCTTGACGGAGTCTATTTTTAATATTCAGAAATTTTGTGTCAGTTTTTATCTGCCATTCTTTACAAATATATCCCACTTTATGCTCATGTTCCTGTTTTTTTAACCTTCTTGAACATATGCAGTGTTTATAAAAGCTATACAACCTCCCCCCCCCGCCCCCCCCCCGCTTCCCCTTCCTCTTCCCCTCCCCCTCCTCCTCCTCAGCTCACTGGTATTGATGAGACTGGGCAACTTGCATCCCCAGAGAGCTACATCATGGTTAGCAAAGGTACCCAGAGAACATTTTCACTGAAAGAATAGGCCAGTACTACTCTGTAGAGAAACTGAGAAACCATTACTCCTTTCTCTTCTCCAAATTTCCTATGGAGATGCTTACAGTAAAATGTCAGCTGGAAGATAACTCAAAATACTGCTCTAAAGTAAAGGAACAAAAAATAAAATAAAATAAAATAAAGTAAAGGAACAGATGTAACAATTAGCCCAGAAAAATAATCCTCTTCCTGATGCATTCTGAAGGAAATAAAAAACCACTGTCATGATTATTTTATAAAAACCATCTATAAAAGTGTTCAACAGGAACAATAGATAACCATTAACTTTAAAATATTACTTTCAAAATCATGAACATTACAAACCAAATCACTAAAACTGAAGTGATAATATAAATAAAACTTTACTTAATGGTAAAAAATAAACAAGATTTTCTTCAGTACCAGCAATCTTAGTTCACCATAGTCCCATCCCTTCTGAGAGCCTTCTAAAACTTACCCTTTTCCAAGTAGGCCCTTGGTGCCCAGGGAGGGTCCTCCTCAGCATAGGGATCACTGTACTCGACCACAGCAGCCTCCTCTTCTTCATAATCCTCAGGAGGAGGAGGTGGGGGCGGGGACTCATCAAAGACCGGTTCCTCTGCAGGGGGTGGTGGCGGTGGTGTATCTGAAACTGAGAAGGTACCATGCCAACCTGAGGACAACGCTACATGCTGTACACAGCTCAGCACTGCCTAAGTTTTGAGATTCATGAAATAAAAGTCTAAATCTGAAAATAATAATTCTCAAAATACAGGTGGCAAGGAAAATTTTCCCACTGATACATTCTAAATTTCCAGGCATGACCTTCTCTCTCCCTTTGTTAGACTAAAAAGTGCTAAATAAAGTATAGTCTAAATAATCAACTTGGCCTCCAGGGCCTTAACATGTACATCTTTTCAAGTAAATTGATGCAGTATAATACAGTTTGGTTTTCTACCACATTCAAGGGGGATTTTTCAGGAATATTAATAATTTGGACATTTATAAGCATATCACATTTATAATAAATATAAATGAGTCCAGGGAATAGTCACATCTTCATAATCTTTTTTTTTTTTTGGTCTTTTTGAGACAGGGTCTCACTATGCAGTTCAGACTAGCCTTGTGCTAACTTTTATAGCCTAGGCTGGTCTCGAACTCACCTTGATCCTCCTGCTTCAGCCTCCCAAGTGCTGGAATTACAGGCATGCACCACCATGCCTGGCTCTTTTTTTCTTTTCTTTTCTTTTTTTTTTTTTTGAAATAGCATTTTATCAAGCTTAGGAAGAAAAATCGCAAGCCAACTTTGGGTAACTTCCATAGCCTCCATAGAGGTGTTTTGTTTATAAAATTTCAACTAATTCAAACTAATTTATGATTCACAAACTAATCTATGATTCACAGTTTCTTCAGGCTACATGTCCAGTGTACTCTGGGACAAAATGAGAGACCTGCAGCATTTCCTACCAAGATCTGCTATCATGGCTCAGGCATCTGCACACTGTAACATCTAGAAGATGATCTCCAAACTCAGAGAGCACAACACTTTCTAAATGCCTGGTACACACTTCAGTGCATCTCAACACAATATAATAATCCACCCTGCATTTCATCACTGCCAGGCTTCTTACCAAACTGTGCCCATTACATTCTCTGTGCAATCGTACTTCTTACCTAAGCCGACTGATTGGGTCAAGTGGACTTTTATAAAGAGTGCTGATTCCATATTAACAACAAAGTCCAATTTGAGTATTCTTCCTTTGATCGTATTATTTGTATTGGAGCGAGGCTGCTGTTTTGCAGTACTGAGGATTAAATCTCAGGCCTCACACATGCCAGGAAGCATGTGTGGTTATATCCCCAGTAACCCCCTACACACACTTTGAGTCAGAGTCTCACCAAGTTGCCACAACTGACCTCATATTTGCAGACCTACCCCAGCCTCCAAGTAAAGGAGAAAGCACCAGGGATTACACTCATGTCCTCGTGCATGGTAGACAAGTGCCCTAACTAACCACTAGGCCACATCCCCAGCCCTTTCCCCCCCTTTTTTGAGGCAGGATCTCATTAACTTACCCAGATAAGCCTCAACTTGCAAGTCTGTCTCAATCTCCCACATAAGTGGAATTAGGGCCGTGTACCAACATACTGGCTACCTACATGATTTAATGTAACTTTATGAAAAATTATATATGAATGGAGTTTAAAACTATATCCCATTTTCATTTGCAAAGAGACTGCCTTAACTATACAAAAAAAAAAAAAAAAAAAAAAACCTTCAGAACAATTTTTTTTTTTTTGTATTTTTTAAGGCAGGGTCTACAGAGTGTTCAGGACTTGTAGTGATCTGCCTGTTTACAGCCTCCCAAGAGCTGGGATTATAGGTGATCACCACCACGCCCAGTCTCAACTGCTGTATAGTTGCAGGTGCTTTAATCCACTGAGCTATTTGGCCAGCCCTCAGGACAATAATCTCAAAAAATTATACTAAAACATTACTCACAGATGTTGTCACTGACCATTTTCACTCACCTTATAACTGCTTAGTTTAGTAAGACTACCAAAATCTACCTTAAAATGTTTCAATTTTATTAACTTAAAATGTTCTAATTACTCAGCTAGCACTATCATTATTTCATTTAATCTACCTTATGGGATGGTGTTTTTAATTGTGCTTGTTGTAGAAATAGGCTTTCCAGTTGTTTTTAGAGATACACTTTGGAGATGATAATGCTAAGTGAATACATCATATAAGGAGGCTAAATATCACACAGTTTCTCTTACATGAGAAACTCAAAACATAAATTTAAAGAGAGAAAAATGAGTGAAAGGGATGTAACAGGCTCAGACTCTGTGGAGACGAGAACAGTAGCTTCAGAAGCGGGTGAGGGAGAAGGGTGTGTGTCATGTGCGTGCACCCTTCCCAGGATGAACAAGGTCTGCATGGACCAGCAACACAGGCGATACAGTAACTCTGAAGATAGCTTCACTATCACTCACTCAGTGAATGCCAAGAATACTACTGTCCTAGCCCTGTGCTCAGCCTGAGAAAGGATTAGTGGGAAAAGTGATGGAGGGAAAGCAAGCTTTCAAGTGTGATTAAGGGGAACAAAAAGACCTTGAGAACAAGCACACTGGTCATGGTGGCTCCTGAGACAGAAGAATGAGCTCACAACCAGGTGGGAGCACAGCACGGCAAGTATTTCGTGTCAGACTGAGGAACAAAAAGAACAAAGGTAGAAAAGCAGAAACCTTCACAGAATTGTCCAAAGTGCAACAGGAAGACATGAGGAAATGAAGAGATAGCAACCAAAGAGCAACAGGGAGCAAAGAGAGAAGGGACAAGTTTTGAAAGAGAATCATTAAGCACTTGCCTGGCAAACGCAAGGGCCTAAGTTCAATCCCTGGTCCCACAAAAAAGAAAGAGGAAAGGAGAGGAGAGGAGGTGAGGGGAGGGGGGAAGGAGGGGAGGGGAGAGGAGGGGAGAGGACGGGAG
>PVJA010011189.1:0-55376 GCA_004027025.1 Myocastor coypus | reverse complement strand
ACTCGCACCGATCCTCCTGCCTCAGCCTCCCGAGTGCTGGGATTACAGGCATGCGCCACCACGCCCGGCTCAAGGCATCATTGAACTCAACATATCAACGTAGATTTGGACAATACACATAGCTTCTTTTTTTTAGAATTTTTATTTGTTTATTTATTTTTCTTGTTTCAGAACTTTTGTTTGTTTATTTATTTTTATGGCCAGCTCAGCCCACCCTGAGGGCAGGGCTGGCACAGCATGTGGTGCTGGGGATTGAACTGCGGTCCCTGCAGCCACCTAAGCTTTCCTAAGCAGGTGCTTTAGACCACTGAGCCATCCTGCCAGGCCCCCACATAGCTTCTTTTAGAGTGAACACTGCATTTACTTTCAACCAGTAGCAAGCTCAAAAAGCTTTAGAGTAAATACCTGGGTCATATTTCCTCATATATTCTAATAATCTTATCCCAAGTACATTATTCTAATCAAGATTCACAAAAAATTATAATGATTATGTTAAAACATAAAAACAGATTTGTTGGCCTATAATTTCAAATAATATTTCTTTGTTCACTTCAACAGCACATATACTAAATAGTATTTCAGATCTTTTTTGAATAAAGTTAGAATATAAAACAAAATAATACAATGAAAAAGGAAAAGACACAAGTAGAAACGTGAAAATTACATCAAATCCACTGCTGTGTATATAGGGTTATATGTAATCCTTACAGAGGACTACTCTTAGGTTTGGTGTAATTCACGTTCAAGTATTATGAAAATAAACAAAAAATGTTCATTACTGTATCTAAGCGATCTGAGTAGTAACAATTTTTTTTTTTGGCAGGACCGGGGTTGGAACTCATGACTTTGTACTTGCCAAGGAAGGCACTTGTGCCACAGAGCTATCTCCCTGGCCCCCAAATATATATATATATATATTTTATTGTTTCAGAACTTTTGTTTGTTTATTTATTTCTTTTTATGGCCAGCTCAGCCTTCCCTGAGAGCAGGGTTGGCACAGCATGTGGTGCCTGGGATGAAACCGCGGTCCCTGCAGCCACCTAAGCTTTCCTAAGCAGGTGCTTTAGACCACTGAGCCATCCTGCCGGGGCCCCCCGGAATATATTTTAAAAGGAAAAGAAAAGAGATCAATTAATGGAAAAATACCAGATTCGATCTTCTGTATTTTGAGATCTATTTGGACACCGATTATACACTTATAATCTTACCAACTCTGGGGGCTCAAGGAAGAGAATGGCAAATTCTATGCCAGCCTGGGCAATCTTGTCTTTTTTTTTTTTTTTTTTAGAATTTTTATTTTTTAATTTTATTTATTATTTTATTCTTGTTTCAGAACCTTTATTTGTTTATTCACTCATTTTTATGGCTGGCTCAGCCCACCCCAAGGGCAGGACTTGTGCAGCATGTGGTGCCGAGGATCGAACTGCGATCCCTGAAGCCGCCCAAGCTTCCCCAAGCAGGCGCTTTTAGACCACTGAGCCATCCCGCCAGGCCCCTGGGCAATCCTGTCTTAAAATAAAAAATTAAAAGGTCTAGGAATACAGTTCAGTGGTAGCACACCCCTTGATTTAATCCCCAGCATAAAAAGCCAGCAAAACAAATCTGAGGTTCAGTCCTATGTTCAGTCACTAAGAGAACTGGCTAGCAATGTAATATAAAATTAAATTTAAAGTGAAATTTATTATTTACCTTATGACCTGAGTAGTGCAAATATTGTAATGCCTTCAAAAATTAGACATCATCACATTAGCCACCGTACTTTAATATTTTAAAGGTTCTTAAGTTAATATATGCTGACATCTTAATAGGATGATGAAGAGGATTAAAGACAGAAATTACTTTTGCATACATCTTGAACAGCACAAGTTATTGAGGAAGAATGTATTTTTTTAATTAAATTAATGGCTCCTATTAGCTCTAAATTTGATTTAACTTTCAAGGAGCCAGTTAGCTAATAACAGTATAATTCAGTACTTACCATGTATAAGGTGTGATGGTAGGAGCTATTTTGCACTAATTATAAAACTAATACATAAACAAAACCTATGAAAGGTAATTATTTAATTGGTTCTGTACCTAGGCTAGAAAGAATAAATTACATGGACAAGTGAAAAATCTACCATAATAATAGAAATGGAAAAATATAAAAATATTATATATAGCAATATTAAAATCTAAACCTATACACTAAGATATTTTTATCTTAATACCATGAGAAAAATGGATACACTGAATTTTTTAAAATAAGTCAGGGCCCGGCGGGATGGCTCAGTGGTCTAAAGCGCCTGCTTGGGAAAGCTTGGGCGGCTTCAAGGACAGCGATTCGATCCCCGAGACCACATGCTGCGCCAGCCCTCAGGGCGGGCTGAGCCAGCCATAAAAATTAGTGAATAAACAAATAAAGGTTCTGAAACAAGAAAAAAATTTAAAAAACAAAATAAAATAAGTCAAACGGTTGCAGATGTGATTCAGTGACTGAGCACTTGTCTAATATGTGTAAGGTCCTGGGTTCAATTTCTGGTAGTGTGTGGGGAGGGATCAACTTTCTCATCCCACAGTAAATAAATACAATGGTTTCTCCTGCCAGCTAGAGGGGATAGAAATTCAATTATTGTTTAAGTTCCATGGAACAGTGGTAGCCTGCTTCATCAAATCTCTTGTTCACCATGCAATCAATATGTACATGTGCCAACATCCTATGATTACTATATTCATTATATCATGCAAGCATATACTAATAAAAGTTTTATAGATTCATATAAATGATACACAACATTCTGGCCTCTAAGTCAGACTCACGATTTTTAAGAAACTATTTATTTATTTACTTATTTATGTTATGGCTGGTTCAGCCTGCCCTGAGAGGGGCAGGTGCAGCATGTGGTGCAGGGGGTCAAACCATGTTCCCTGTGGTTACTTAAGCTTGCTTTAGGTGACTGAGCCACCTTGCCGGCCCCAGACTCACGATCTGATAAGAATTCAGGAATATTCTCTTAGCTCTTTTTTTTTTTTTTCTCTTTTTGAGACAGGGTCTCGCTATGCAGTTCAGGCTGGCCTTGAGCTCACTTTTGTAGCCCAGGCTGGGGTCAAACTCGCACTGATCCTCCTGCCTCAGCCTCCAAGTGTTGAGATTACAGGCATGCACCGCCACACCCGGCTTGATTAGAATTTTGGAATATTGTTTTGAAATATTTAATTCAAGTTTTAATTAATTAATATTTAATTCATTTTCTGGATATTATTTAATTATAATTTTTGTTCTATGAGTCATACTATATCTTTGACTTACAATCTACTTACAAGATATGGTATGGTATTTTCTCCTCGTTTAGAAACTTTAAAAAGAAAAAATATATATATAAAATACAAACATATATGTATACACAAGAGGATTAATAAACAGCTTTCTCTTAGTTCATTCAGAATAAAAGCTTGTACTAACATTGTTTAGACAAGATATCAGGTCTGTATCTTGTCCTCTGAATAATTACTATGAAGACAGCAATATGCATTGAATTAATGTTATAACCATTCCACTAACTTCTTTTGAAACTGCTTCATTGCTATTTTATCTTTTTTCCCACTAAAATGATTAAAAAATAAAAGGTTTTTTTAAAAAGACATGCTACATTAGAGGCAAGAAACATAGACAGTCTCATATAAGTAGCCAGATATTGTTAAAGGTCTCTTAGAAATGAATCACTGGCAAAGATTAGAAAATAAATATCACAAAAAAGATAAACAGGGGCCAGGGAGATAGTTCAGTAAAATAAGCTGTAGCCTGGTAAGCCTAAGTTCAATCCCCTTGTTGTGGTACCTGTGTTCAATCCCTGGTACCACAAAAAAACAAAAGAAGATAAAGAGTTAAGCTAGGAATGAGGCTTCATTAGACATAGGAGGAATAAAGATCAGTATTTCTTAATGTGATGTTGAAAAACATACATACTATAGCTGTACAAAAAGATGCTTAGTTTACTAGTTATTTGTCTTACTAGTCATTATCAAGATTTTCCCAAAAAAGACTGTGCTTTAGCCAGAGGTGATGGTGTTTGGGAGCTGAGTCAGAAGGATTCCAAATTCAAGTTCAATGTGGTTGATTTGGCAATTTAGCAACTTATGGAGACTCCCGAAAAGTGAAAGCAAAAGATTTGGACCTGCAGCTCATTGTGAAGGCCCTGGGTCCAATCCACAAACCACAGACATGAATTTTCAGTTGATACCTTTTTATATTTTTTAAAATATATTTAGGCTGGCCAGATAGTTCAGTGGACTATAGAGCCTGCTTAGGCAGGTGCAGGGACCAGGGTTCAATTGTGGGTGTGCCATACCAACACTGAGATGACGATTGAGACTGGGCATGGTGGCACATGCCTGTAATCCCAGTACTTGGGAGGCTGAAAACAGGACGATCACTATGAGTAGTCCAGTCTGCGTAGTGAGACCCTGTACTAAGTACATTAAAATTATATATAGTGCTTCTATAAGTATGACAAAAACATGGTGCATGTCCAATTTAAAAAAAAAAACTTATTATTATGGTAAAATACATATTGCCATTAACCACTTACCAATCCAATTTTTTATATATAGATACCCAAAAGCTAGATAGTTTTTCATTACTTCAGGAAATATACAAACGGTAATGACATAGTAATGTTTATACTCAGCAGCACACTTTTTTCTCTTTTTTTTTTTTTTGCCATGCCTTATAATATCACTCATGAAAGAGGACTTCCAGAACTGCTTCAGAAAGTGGTAAGCAAGATGGCGTATATTCAAAGCAAGAGCAAGCAAGATGGGGTATATTCAAAGTTAAGAGTAAGGAATCTGAAGGAAATTAGTGGCAATTTGCCTTTAGTGTACATCACTTTTATTTAAAAAGTAACTAAGGGGCCAGAGAGATAGTTCCAGGGCACAAGTGCCTGTCTGGCAAGTGCAAGGTAGTGAGTTCAAACCCTGGTCCTGCAAAAAAAAAAATATCTAGGTCAGCTCGATAGCTCAGTGGACTAAAGCACTTGCTTAGGCAGGTGCAATGACTAGAGTTTGATCCCAGTGTGCCGTGCTGGCTCCGCCCCCAAGGTGCGCTGACATGGCAAACGACCAGCACTTGGGAGGCTGAAAACAGGAGGATCATTATGAACCCGATCTATGTAGTGATATCTTGAAGACCCTGTACTAAATACATAAAAAATTTAAAAAGCAAAAATTCTCACATGGGGCTGGGGAGATAGCTCCGAGGCAGAAGTGCCTGCTGGGCAAGTGCAAGGTCATGAGTTCGAACCCTGGTCCCACAAAAAAAAAAAAAAATTCTCACAAATTCACAGAAAATGTACATTTAATTTTACATTTCACTTCCTTATTATTTTCTATTATCTCTCAGTATTCTTTTCAAACAGGTCTTCCTCATTGTTTATTTTTTTTAAGATTTTTAAAATTTTATTTATTTATTTTTTTCTTGTTTCAGAACCTTTGCTTGTTTATTCACTCATTTTTATGGCCTGCCCCGACAGCAGGGCTGGCGCAGTATGTGGTGCTGGCGATCGAACCGCGGTCCCTGAAGCTGCCCAAGCTTTCTCAAGCAGGCGCTTTAGACCACTGAGCCATCCTGCCGGGCCCCCTCATTGTTTATTGTTTACCTGAAAATTCACATACTTCATTTGATTATCTTTAAATAACCTGATTTCATGATCATAAAATTTGCCTAATCAAATCTTACTGAAAAGAATACCTGTTTTTCTGTTCCTGCTTCAATAATTGAGCAGCTATTTTCCTCAAGTCAGTTACTTCCTTTAAATCATCATCATCTTCTTCTCTAAGTAACTGCTCTTTGTCGAGTCTGAAAGTCAACACAAACATTATCCAAAAAAGAAAGACTATTTTACGTCAAGCTTTTGAAAACAGAAACCATTTTTGTTTTCTTCACCATGTGCAAACTAAAATCTCTTGTATTTAAAACAAAAAAATAGCCAGGAGTGATGGCGCATGCCTGTAATCCCAGCACTCAGGAGGCTGAGGCAGGAGGATCGGTGCAACTTCGAGACCAGCCTGGACTACAAAAGTGAGCTCAAGGCCAGCCTTAACTGCATCATGAGACCCTGTCTTAAAAAGACAAAAAAATTTTTAAAAATTTAAAAAATTAAAAAAAAATAAACACATAGTATTTAAGTAAAACATCTACATTCTCTACTCAATATAAATGTGGCATAGTAATCATATCAATATGATCAATGGCTAACAAGTAATGGTTAAACATAACCGTTTTGAAAGTTATGAAACAATATAATGGACATACTACTTTAACAATGCAGACAGCCTAGCCTTGAGCATAACAAGGACTACGAAGCTCTAAATGGCCCACTTTTACAAATGAATAAAAACTGTTATGAACATTTCCCATTTTATTGAATCACATTGCTTCTATCAGTTCATTTTGACCTTAAAAATCAATGTAAAAGGTTTAAATTAAAGGAAATAAAAAACGAAGTTCAAGTAAGATTTTTGTTTTATTTTTTATTTAGTGGGACCGGGGTTCGAACTTACAGCCTTGCACTTGCCAGGCAGGCACTCGTGCCATGTACCTATCTCCCCAGCCCCTCAAATAAGATCTTTGGTTTGCTAGAGATGCTAATTAAAATGTTATTTTTATAATTTAAAGAAAAATGTTTAAAATAAATTATTCTCTAAACTAGTTACTTCTTTTCAAAAAGAATTTCATTTCATAATATTGCTGGACATAATGGCACACTCCTGTAATCCCAGCATTTTGGAAGGCTGAGGCTAAAGGACTGTAAGTTCAAGTTCTGCCTGAGAAACTTAGTGAGATACTGTCTCAAAATAAAAACTGAAACAGATGGGGATATAGTTCAGTGGTAGAAAGCCCTTGAGTTTGATTCTCAGCACTGTGAAGAAAAAAAAAAGAAAGAAAAAGAAAAAAGAAATCAAAGCAGAAGTCTTATATCTTTATAACATCTTCCATGACACTGAGGACTCAAATTTTAGCAACTCTTGTCACTAGAAATGGTGACAAAACAATAGAAGAATGAAATTTATAAAGCTGGGTTAGCGATGTAGTTCAGTGGTACAAAGACTGCCTCGTGTGCTTTCCTGCTTGAGGCTCTAGGTTCAATCCCCTGTAACTCCACCAAAATGAGAGAAACAGACAGACAGACAGACAGACAGACAGAGACATATAGAGAGACAGAGAGGAGGGGAGGAGAGGGAGGGATGGAGGGATGGAGGGAGGGATGGAGGGATGGAGGGAGGGAATGGAGAGAAGGAAGCAGGAAGGAGGGAGGGAGGGAGGGAGGGAAGGAAGGAAGGAAGGAGGGATGGAGGGAGGGAGGGAAGGAAGGAAAGAAAGATTATTACTGAAGTATCTTAAATGAAGTATGATGGAGAGAAAAAACTATGGGAGGGACAAAACAAATAAAACATCTTTCAGATTCTCACACTAAGAAGAAAATATGATATGTATCTGGTAATATGAATAACTCGTTGGAAGACAGCACTATGTATTACAACAAATACCATGAGATTCATATTACTTTGTTAAGTCAAATTCTGTATCACTTGTAACTTTTTAATTCTAATTTTCACAAAATTTTTCATAAAAAAAACTGTGGGGTCAGAGAGGGCATAGTTCATGCCCTAAGTACTAGGAAACATTAACTAGGAGGGTTTGGGTAAAAAATATAGTCTTTGAATTTCACTTTCCTCATTTATGAGAATGGAGTCAATACCAATCCTGCAGGGTTTTAGGGAATATTAAAGGAGAAACATGGGAAAGCACACAGTACTGATCCTAGTACGTAGCAGGTATTCACCAAATTTTCCTTGCTTCTTTCTTGCAGCTAGGCAGCATCATAAAGGCATAACTGAAAACAACATAGTAGGTTGTATTCCAGTATCTCATAACGTGGAGGATTAAAAAATGTTCCCCATCACAATTGTTTTAATAATATATGGAAAAACTGCCATAAAAGCAGTGTCAAAAGATGCAAAGTAAATTAGATGAAGAGAGAGAGAAAACACCTGAGTAGCAGACATTTGAAACAGCAGGCCTCAGTTTCCTCACACCACCCTGTATAACCTATCATATGGTTGTGTTCACGAGCTCAAAGGAAGCAGTGTGTGCAAAGGTGTAGGAGATACAATTATTAAACCTAAGAGGAAAAAATAACGTGTACACCGGGCGTGGTGGCGCACGTCTGCAATCCCAGCACTCGGGAGGCTGAGGCTGGAGGATCGGTGTGAGTTCGAGACTAGCCTGGGCTACAAAAGTGAGCTCAAGGCCAGCCTGAACTGCGCAGTGAGACCCTGTCTCAAAAAGGCAAACAAAAAAAAAAAAAGAAAAGAAAAAAGAAAAATAACGTGTACCCTACACTTAAATCCTTGCTGTGGTTTTCAGTTTAACTAAAAAATTCAAACAAAAATTATTTGCAAATTAATTAAACCTAACCAAAATGAACAAGCAAAAAAAGTTTACTCTTTCAAGAATAAGTAACAAATAATTCAAGTAACTGTTATTTATAAATAACGGTTCATTTTGAAAATTTGTATTTCTTACCTTTTTTCATTTTTTAGTTCTTCATTTTTCTGAGATTTTTCAGAGCATTTTTCTTTTCCCTTATATAAAAGAAAATTATTATTTTAGATTTTTATGGCTTAAGATCAAGGAAAACACATCATGAATATTTTTTTTAAATTTTATTTATTTTTTTTTCTTGCTTCAGAACCTTTATTTGTTTATTCACTCATTTTTATGGCCTGCTCAGCCCACCCTGAGGGCAGGGCTGGCGGCAGCATGTGGTGCCAGGGATTGAACCGCAGTCCCTGAAGCCGCCCAAGCTTCCCCAAGCAGGCGCTCTAGACCACTGAGCCATCCCGCCAGGCCCCACATCATGAATATTTATTCACACTTTTCTTACCTTAAGGAAAGACACAAATGGTCCCATATGTGTATCGCCTTGTTCAGGAACAGTGATATCTTCTGTGCTGGGGTCAATGAAATCATATACCTCTTGATCTAAGTACAAATTAGTATTTAAAAAAAAACAGGTTAGTGGATGCTCTGACACAGCACTGTTTAGAATGAAAGTTTTTCTCGGGGCCCAGCGGGATGGCTCAGTGGTCTAAAGCGCCTGCTTAGGGGGCGGTTGTAGGGACCACAGTTCGATCCTTGGCACCACATGCTGCGCCAGCCCTGCCATCAGGGCAAGCTGAGCCAGCCATAAAAATAAATAAACAAACGAACAAAAGTTCTGAAACAAGAAATAAAGTAAAGTAAAATTCTTTTAAAAAAAAACACCTCATTTTAGTAAGGGCTATGTTTATGAAATAAGAATAGCAGGCACCACATAAATTACCTTTCTGACAATCAGGCTTGCTTCCGACTGTGTGACTGTCATTTCTTGGTATCTGTTCTCTGTTGGATTCTGATACTTGAGAGTGAAGGCTGATTGTATCATCATCTGATGGCTGAAACAAACAAGCACAACATATAAATAAGGTGTTAGAAGCATGATAAAGATTAATCCTTTTAATCAAATATATTATAAATTATCTGCTTGACTTCATCAGTTTTCAACCCAAAAGTTTAAGTTGACTTAAAAATGAGTAAGCATTTTTTTCATTTAAAGTCACAAAATATAACAATGATCATAGCTTCAAACAAAGTAACACCAAATATATGGAAGTGACTCTGTTTCAAAGCTCTAATAAAATTATACAATGAAATACTTATCAGCAATAAAAAACTCACTTCCGTTGTAGATAATCGTTTCTCTCCATTATCACTTCCAATTCCAGAGTCAGGACCATGATTTTTATTTGGATAAAAATCTTCCATACTATGAAAACAGAAATCCTTAGTATCTTGCTCTTAAAGGACATATAATAATTTTCTAAGTAATTTAATACAGGTCCTAAGTGTATTGTCATATCCAACAACGATTCCGCGTATCTGTACTATACATTCGGTAGCCTCCAACCACATACGGCTACTTAACACTTGAAACACATACAGTACCAAGTGAAGCATGATAAATATAAAACACGCCTCAGATTTCAAATACTTACTACCCCAAAAATCATGCAAAATACCTCATTAGTTTCTGTATTAATGCATGTTAGAATGATAATGTCTTTCCTTTTCTTTTCTTTTCTTTTCTTTTTATGGCCTGCTCAGCCTGTCCTGGAGGTGGGGCTGGCACAGCATGTGGTGCTGGGGATTGTGGGGATGAAACCATAGTCCCTGCAGTTGCCTATGCTTTCCTAAGCAGGCGCTTTACACTGCTGAACTATCTCAATGGCCTGATAATATCTTGATATGCTGAGTTAAGTAAAATGTATCATTAAAATCAATTTACTGTTTATTTTTACTTTTTAAAAAATTTGTATTTAGTACAGGCAGGCACTTTAACCCACTAAGCTATATGGCTGGCCCTTATTTTTACTTTCTTTACAATAGGCTGGGTGTGGTGCAGAATGCCTATAATCCCAGCATGGGTGAAGCAGGAGAACTGCCCAGTTTGACAACAGCTTGGGTTCAAAGTGAATTTTTTAAGGCCAGCTTGAAATGCATAGTCTGTGTTCTGGTTTGTGTATAGGTGTCCCCCCAAAGCCTCAAGCAGTCATGGGTGGCTTCTAGAATTTGTAATTGATTATTGTGAGAATGGGTGGTGCACTTCCTCTGGGGCATTTCAATGTAGGGGAGGAAGGGAAGTTTGCTGCTTGCAGTTAGCTAGTGACAGGCATTAAGTAGAAACCATCCTGAGTAGGTGATATGTGGTATCATTTATATTTTTCCTGTGTCTCTGTGTTTCTCTGGGTCTATCTGGTTTCTATCACCCCCTCCGCCCCCTCCCCTCCCCTCCCGTTCCTCTGTGGGTGGGCAGCAGCAGTGATCTGCAGCTCCCAGTCAGCCACTTGGTGGCAAGGGTGAGCTGTCAGTACGAAACAATGAACTGCACTGTGTTGTAAAGCTGTAATTTTTGGTAGATTAGATGTTAGATTTTAACAGATTAGATGTTAGAAGTTAGCTCTCTTGCTCTTACCAGCCTCCATGGAAGGTTGCCCTCTGCCCTGTGCCACTCTGCCTTGGAGCCACCTGAATATGGACTGAAACCTGCAGTAACTGTGAGCTAAATGAACCTTTCCTTCCCTCATTTTCAGTGCCGGGTGTTTGTCTCAGCAATGAGAGAAGAGTAACTAAGACAGTGTGTCTCAGAAGTACAAAAACAAAACAAAAACTCTCATTTTGTATTTCTATTTAACAGCATTGCTAGAAACTGTCCCCAGAATGTATCTTAATTCTTCCCACCTTTTTCCCTCTATTGTAATCGCCCTATTTTAAGACCATATGTTCTCTGTGCAATACTGCAATAACCTAACTGGTGCCTGTGCATTTGCTTTTGCTTATTTCTAACTTATCCTCTTAAGAGCCAAAGCACTTAATATAAGTCAGATTATGCTACTCTCCTACTTAAAACTGTCCAAAGATTTCCTACTGCATTTTAAATAAAATTCAAACGTTTAACTGAACATGGTGGCACATGCTTGTAATCCCAGCGCTTGGGAGGCTAAGGGAGTGGGGACTGCAATCTGAGGCCAGCCTGGGCTATTTAGTGAGACCTTGTCTCACTGCTCCCCTATCCTCCAAAAAGAGCAATCGAATTTTTGGCCACAGACCATGAAGCCACCACATAACCTGAGTCCTAAATATCTCTGTAAAGGCAAATTATTTCTAAATACCTTTCAGTCACTCTACTCCAACTATACTGCCCATCTTTGAACCACTAAGGTCCTTTCCACTTGCAAGTATTGTAAGTCAAAAAACTGTCTTTATCACATCTACTCTACCAAAAATCACAATTTTACAACATAGTACAGTTCATTGTATCGTAGTGACAGTTCACCCTTGCCACCAAGTAGCCAACTGGGAGCTGCAGATCACTGCTTCTGTCTACCCACAGAGGGAAAGGAGGAGTGGGGGAGAACGGGAGGGGAGATACAAACCAGAGAGACCCAGAGAGAGACAGAGACACAGGAAAAATACAAATGATACCACATATCACCTACGCAGGATGGTTTCTTCTGAATGCCAGTCACTTAAGCACCATCATAAAGTGAAACACTACTAACCTGAGCCACCATAAATTGGTGCTCACCTAAGCAAGTATGTGTGTATATGCTATGGTTTGAGTGTGTTCCTGAAGTTCATGTATTGGAAAATTAACCGCTTATGCAAAATGCTAGTGGGAGGTTACTTAGCTCATAGGAGGTCTGTGCTAATGAAGGGATTAGTGTTGTTATTGAAGGAGTGTGTTCATTATCCTGGGATAACTTTGTTGCAAGAACATTCAGTCTTTCTTAACCTCTTTCTTTCTCTTGCCCGTGTGATAAGTTGTCCTATGCTGTGATGCAGCAGTAAGATCTTCACAAGAAGCCAATAGCAGCAGTGGTATCTTGGACTCTCAGCACCCAGAAACACGAGCCAAATAAACTTCTTTTTCTTTCTTGTTTTTAAATATATATTTAGGGTCTACAGGGTCTCACTATGTAGATTGGACTTGTAGTGATCCTCCTCTTTTCAGCCTGCCAAGCGCTGGGATTACAGGCACACAGCACCACTTCTGGTCTCAGTTGCCTTCTCAGCGCACCCCGGGGGTGGGGCCAGCAAGCCACACATGGGAACTTCTACTGTTTCTAAATCACCAGCTCAGGTACTTGCTTGTAGAAACACAAAATGGACTAAGTCTCCCTCTCCCTCTCAGCTCCATGACAGCCAAGATAAATGTGTCTGTACAGCATTCAACAAAACATGCCGGAGAGCTGCCAGTAGGAGTTCAACACATATTTGTAAAACAATGAATGCCATTACTAAATAAATTCATTTCAAAAAATATAGAGATCAGAAAACGTATTCATTCTACTCTTCATAGAAATCCTTGGCCTACTACTACTTGTAATAGTAACAAAATAATCTTTAGAAAATAAATCTAAGATTTAATTATTAATTCTACTCAAAGAAGAGAAACAATCAAGGAAAAATTCCCATTTAGGAATCTGAGCAATTTTACTATTAACAAAATTCCTTCTTTAGTATTTAAAAGACGAATACGCACTATAGGTCTTATGTAGAATATTGTGATGATAACTATTAATATTATGTAACAGAATGTACTTATTATACTGCCATTCCAAGATATCTACAATATATACACAGTAACAAACCTTGGAATATTTTAGGCAGGGTATATTCTTCCACTGTGTAGTCTGAACCTGACTCCCAAGTTATCTCTATGCATCATAATGGAATTATACTTTCATTGTGTTATGGAATACCTCTACCTTTAAAGGCTGAATTAGAAACGATAGTGAACCTGGCATTTCAAAGCCTCATGAGAAAAACACTAAAATCATGAAAACATTGCTATGGTTTAGATTTGGGGTGACCTCTAAAAGCCTCACATATTTGAAAGGTGACTGGATCAGGGGCCCTATACGCCTTAGTCCACTGGTGAGTTCACCGCCAGTGTTGTTAGAAGTAGAGCCTGGTTCATTTCATGGCAGTGATGTTTAGCTTCAGCCAATTGCTGATCTTAACACTGGAGCATTTAGCCTAATTATCTTCAGTATCATATACTCAAGATTACTAGATGTCTTTTGGAGAAACAGAGAACAACCATTATCAAAAGAGGTTGTAAGAGCATTACTTTACCTGTCCGTGAGAGGCTGGGATGGCATTCTTTTGCTCAATGATGGAAGATCCAGAGAATCTGGTTTCTTATCCATTCGACAACATGCTTGGATATGTAAATACTTAAATATATGCACTTTACCCTTCAAACATATCTGTTAATAAGTAATAAAATACATTTAGTTATACATTTCTACACATAAATAGCACCTGTTTTTTGTATATTTTAATTACCTGAAATTATGTGAAGACATCAAATTCTGATACTTTACACATATAATTAAGTTGTGTTTCTATCACCAGGTGGAAAAATCTCTGACAACACTGATACTGATCAAAATTCTACTCCCTTCTCTTCCTATTGGAAGAAATTAATTTCCCTATAAATCAACTTTTCATGAACCACTAAACAATATAAAACTCGTCGTCTTCTTCTTCCTCTTCCTCCTCCTCCTCCTCCTCCTCCTCCTCCTCCTCTTCTTCTTCTTCTTTTTCTTCTTGTTCTTCTTCTTCTTCTTCTCCTTCTTCTTCTTCTTTTCTGTTGTTTTTGGTACTGGGAATCAAATTTGGGACCTTATGCTTGCCAGACAGGTACTGTGCTACTGAGCTATCTCCCCAGGCCCATGAAAGTTGCCTTTATTTAGAAAAAAGAAATGTACTATTCATTGGATTGGTAAGAATAGAACAAGTCATAATTCTTTAAAATATCTCACTAAGAGTCCTGAGATATTGGAAGAAGGCTAATAACAAAGATAATGTAAGTATATGGAAAATAAATTTCTTAAAATGTGTAACAGAACATCAGCTAAAATAAAATAATAAAGTAAAACATTAGACAATTCAATGTACTATGGAGAAACTATTTTCACTGCAGGAAAGAACGAAAGGGGAAAGGCAATGTGAGAAGAAAGTATTTTGAGCTAGACCAGGCGGCACAAGCTTGTAATCCCAGCACTTGCTAGGCTCTGACAGAAAGATCCCACACCTGGGAATATAGCTCACTGCACAATCCTCAGACTGAGAAAAAGGAAGTGCACATTCGGTACAGAAAAAGGTGAGGTCTGGGAAGAT
Organism: Myocastor coypus; assembly: GCA_004027025.1. Lineage (NCBI taxonomy): Eukaryota > Metazoa > Chordata > Mammalia > Rodentia > Myocastoridae > Myocastor > Myocastor coypus. Next base: position 40,606 of record PVJA010011189.1, on the reverse strand, counting down.
AGCTCCGTGGCACAAGTGCCCGCCTGGCAAGTGGAGTGTCATGAGTTTGAACCCCAGTCCTACCAAAAAAAAAAAAAAAAAGTTATCGGGTCAGGCAAGATGGTTCGGCAGTCCAAAGCCCCTGCTTAGGCAAGCTTAGGCAACTGCAGGGGCCATGGTTCAATCTTTGGCACCACATGCTGTGCCACCCCCACCTCCAAGGAAGGCTGAGCCGGCCATAATATAAAAAAGAAAAAGGCGGGAGGGCCAGGGATACAGCTCAGTAGTAGCACAGCACCTGCCTATTAAGAGTGAGGAACTGAGTTAGAGTCTAGTATGAAAAACAGAAAAAAGAATAAGGTAGGAAATGAAAGCAAAGGAAGTTAGCTTCACAAAAGATTAATTACAATCACTGAGTGATATCAAATAAGTATTCCTCTAATTTTTTTTAGAATTTTATTTATTTTAATTTTTTTTGTTTCAGAAGTTTTATTTGTTTATTTATTTATTTTTATGGCCGGCTCAGCCTGCCCTGAGGGTAGGGCTGGCGCACCATGTAGTGCCAGGGATCGAACCGCGGTCCCTGCAGCCGCCTAAGCTTTCCTAAGCAGGCGCTTTAGACCACTGAGCCATCCTGCCGGGCCCCTCCTCAAAATTTTTAATAAAAGTTTTGTTTTATGAAAAAAATCATTTGCATGTAAAAACAAGGCTAAAAGACAACTACATTAAGAACAATTATGATTTTAATTAAAAAGAATTAGATAATTAGATAATTGTACTGGATAATTCTGAATTGACCCTTGAAATTGGTCATAAAGTCTCTCTCTCTCTCTCTCTCTCTCTCTCTCTCTCTCTCTCTCTCTTTCTTTCTCTATTTTCTTTTCTTTTGTGAAAGTGGGGATTGAACTCAGGCCCTTGGGCTTGCCAGGCAAGCACTTATTCTACTGAGCAATCTCCCCCAGCCCCTTAAAATAAAAATTTAAATATTCAAACTATCACAATATATTACTAGTTAAGATATACCAAATAATGTCCTACTACCTGCTCAAACTACATAAACATTTTTCTTTAATTATCAAATTAAAGGCTAGTGAATTACTTCTTTTGTACATTTTAACAAAGAAAGTTTTTGTTTTGTTCTGAGTTTTTTGAGATTAGGTCTTTGGTCCAGGAAGTCCTCAAACTTGCAGTTTTCCTTCCTCAGCTTCAGTGCTGGAATTACTGGCGTGTTGTTATCAGGCAAATTTTTACTTTTATTTTGGGAATTCATGCCCAGAGTTTAAAAAATGCAAGAGAATTACAAAGCTAATAAAAACTAATACTCTGTTTCCAATCTCTAAAACCCAATCCCCACTTTAAATTTTTATTTGGTTTTGTGCTATTTAGTCCATATTTACGAATAACATATTTCCATTACTTTCTAAACTTTTCACATGTAAATTTTATTACTTAAGTCTATCTAAAGAAGATAGGAGTAAGGGCCAGCAGTATAACTCAGCGGACTAAGAACTTGCTTAGGAAAGCACAGGGGCCAGGGTTCAATTCCTGGCCCCACCTGCTGTGCCAGGCACACTGAGTTAGCAATGGAGTCTAGGCATGGTGGTACTTGCCTATAATCTCAGCACTTGGGAGGCAGGAAACAGGAGGATTACTATGAGTAAGAGCTGCATAGTGAGACCCTGCACACACACACAAAGAAGATACGGGATTCAACAGTTCACATTACCACTACTGCCACTATCAACAAAACCATCACTACCCAATCCCCTTTCCCAACTCCCACCAACTCACATAATCATACTGCCCTTCTGTTCAAAAGTATAGTGCTGTAGTTTCTTCTGGAGTCATAAAAAAATGTTTGAAATCTGGCACAATTGCATGCTAGCCAGGTGACCTGGACCATTTCTTTAACTTGTGTTACTTCTGTTATCTTGCAATATGAAATAACAAAGATGACAACACTCCTTTTACACAGCTGATGTAATAATTACATCAGTTAATATATGTATTTTCATCAGTATTTGGAACATGGTAAGTGCTGCATAAGTCTTTGCTATTGGCCCTAAAGATGCAGTTTAGTGGTACAGGTGCTTGCCTAATGTGCCATGATAGTTCGTGTTCAGATGTCCCCCCAAAGCCTCGTGCAGTCACTGAGGCAGGTGGCTTCTAGAGTTTGCAATTAATTCATCACCTAATGCTGAGATTATGAATGTCAGTGCTGCAGGTAGTAGAGGTGTGAGTGCTATGCCTGGGATGGATGGCCTGAGTGCAGTACAAGGAAGGGAGAGAGGCTTGCTCTCTGCCACTGCTCCTCCCTTTTTGCTCTTGTTGTTTTCTGCTGCCATGAACTTCTGCCTCTCTGCCTTGGAGCCAGCTGATTATGGACTGAAACTTCCACAAACTGTGAGCAGAATAAACCTTTCCTTCTTTTATTTTGGGTGTCAGATATTTTGTCCCAGCAACAAGGGAAAAGTAACCGAGACACCTGAATGAAGCCCTGGGTTACAGTACCAGCACTATAAATAATAAATACACAAAGTCTTTGTTATGATTATAATGATATCACAATTTTCTCTAAAACAAAATTCAATATTTACATAATTGTAATCAAGAAAATAAGAACACATTAACCCCTGAACCCGAGTGGTAATAGGATGATATTTATTGTCAACTTAATTTGTTTCTCACTCAGCCCCAATTTTATTTTGTAGAATTTTTATATACCTACCGCGATATATTATTTTTTTTGATTTATTATTCTTGATTCTGACAGAATTGCAAAACACATGGTCAGACACAGCAAATCATCTATAACTTTATTCCTATAAGTGAGGGTGGCTGTACTACTCCAAACTGACTGGCAGGGTGTGAGTTCCCCACTTTCTATAGCACACTCTGCTAACTTTCTAAGGTACAGGGGATGAAATTTTCTTAAAGTTTGCATGTTTGACACATTTCTCTACCTGACACTTGACTAATACTTGAGTGTAGAAAGTTGAATTTATACCCTTAGTCTAGAAAGACACCATTCTAGCACCTACTGGTTTCCAGGGCTGCTGTTAAGAGGCCATTCTGATAACCCCTCCTGGGAATGTTCTCCTTTTTTCCTCTATACTCCTTCCTCTTGGCTTCACTGAAGTATGAACATCAAAAGCTATACAGACTGGGGCTGGGGACATAGCTCTGTGGCACAAGTGCCTGCCTGGCAAGTGGAAGGTCATGAGTTCAAACCCTGGTCCCGCAAAAAACCAAAAACGATATACAGACCTATTGTGTACAATATAATGTATAAGCTACAGGTAAACATTGTGCAGGGCTCCGCAGGATGGTTCAGTGGTCTAAAGTGCCTGCTTAGGAAAGCTTGGGTGGCTGCAGGGACCATGGTTCGATCCCCAGCACCACATGCTATGCCAGCCCTGCCCTTAGGGCAGGCTGAGCCAGTCATAAAAATAAACAAACAAACAAACAAAAGTTCTGAAACACGAAAAAAAAAATTCTAAAAAAAACTATTGTGCAGTGGTTGCCACAATCAAGCTAATTAATATCTCCATCACCTGACATACTTTTTATGTTACGTGAGAACACTTCTTTTAGTATATGATAGTTACTAACTGTAACCATGCTGCACATTAGACTTATAGTACATATATATCTTATAATTACTAAGAAATAGCATTATGTAACTACTATCTACCCCTTGTCCCCTACCTCCAGCCTCTAATAGAATTTTAACTTCTGTCAGTGTAAATTCAACTTTTTTTTTTCTGCGGGACCAAGGTTCAAATTCATGACCTTGAACTTGCCAGGCAGGTACTGGTGTCAGGGAGCTATCTCCCCAGCCCCCTCAACTTTTTTTTTTAATGATTCTACATATAAAGTGAGATCACGCAGTATTTTTCTGTTTCTGGATTATTTTACTTAATGTAATGTCCTCAGTATACAATCATATTGTTGCAAATGCCAGCATTTCCTTCTTCTTTAGGTCAGAATATCCCTTTACACACACAGACACACACTCACACACACACACACGCACGCACGCACGCATGTCACATATGTTTTATCCATTCATTTGTTGGTGGACACAGTCTGTCACTAATTACTGCGAACAATGGTGCAATCACAGGTAACTGTTTCATATAGAGATTTTGCTTCCTTTCAGTCTTGTGGTTTATCAGAAATATTTCATCATATCCCCATTTCCTGGCACACAGCTCCTAAACCACTTATGGAATCTCTTAGGTGATTAGGTGTGCTTTGCTGTGGTAATGAGATGGCAGGTGGCTAAGGAAACCAGGAGAGCTTCAGCAGAGGCTGGTAGTCAGCGAAATTAATGAAAAGATTAGAAAGCTGGAATCCTCAACCCCTACAATCTGAGAGGGGAGAGGAGTGGGGAGTGAAGGTTGAGTTAACACCAATGGTCAGTGATGAAACCAGTTCTGACCACACAATCAAGGTACACTAACAACCCAAAAGGACAGGATTCAGACAGGGTTCCAGACTGCTGCCCCTGGGGAAATGTGTGGAAGCTCACCCACCCAAAGAGGACAAGGTTCACACCTCTTCTTCACATAGCCTTCCCTGTGTAGCTCTTACACTATTCATTTGTACCCTTGAAATATCTTTGTAACAAACCAGTGATAGTATGCAGTGATTCTCTGCATTCCGTGTGCCACTCCAGCAAATTATTTGGATCCAAGGAGGTAGCCAGTGGGTTATAATTACAGGTAGGCACTGTTGTGGGAGTCCTTAACCTGTGAGATTTGATGCTGCCTACAAATAGAAGTGTCAGTGTTGAAATGAATGCTAAGATATCCTCTATGATGTAAAACTGCTTGGGGGTCATAATGGTGGCAAGAAATCCCTGTACCTTTTAGAGACCAGAGGTTATATATTCTGTGTTGAAAACTAAAATAAAAAATACTTGATTTTGTATCTCTTAGAGATACATATCAGAACTGGATTTCAAGATTATATAGTAGCTCTATTTTTCACTTTCTGAGGAAACTCCATTCTGCTTTCCATAATGACTACTTCATTTTATATTTCTACGAACCTTGTGCAAAGGGGCTTTTGCCTATGTATCCTGACCAACATTTGTTACCTTTTACTTTTAGTAACAATTATCCTAACAGGTGGTAGACATGGTATTTGATCGTGGTTTTGACTTTCATTATTGTGGTTTAGTGACACCAAGCATCTTTTTAATAGAGCTATTGACCATTTGTATATCTTCTTTTAAAAATATCTATTCAACTCCCTTGACTATTATTAAATTGGGTTCCTTTTCCTATTGAGTTGTATGAATAACTGATGTATTTTAGTTATTAATGTTTCATAGAATATGTGGTTTAAAAATATTACTGAATATCTATAAGCAAAAAGCTTCCATGTGCCTTCTTTGAAAGCTTTTCAGAATTTTGGTATGTCATTCAATTTAGACATTATTTCTGAAATTTCTGGTGATCCTTAATTGTCTGCTCGTGTTCAAGAATGGGACAGTAAAAAGCCAACTGGAAACTCTTAAGTACATGGAGCTGATACTACATATACTGATGGCAAGCTTTTCACTTCTGTGATGATCCCAAGCGGGCAGGCCACTTCATCAGGTGACTCTGAAAGATCAGTATAACAATGTTTTGGGTTTTTTTTTTCTGTCTTGACTCAAGTTTACCAAAGAAAAAAGCCTTCAGTCCTGCCTGAGGTATGTGTAAGAGCCTGCAGGCATCCTGAGACCCAAGCAAGAAAGGTCTACTGGCAGATCACGATATTTAGTTTGTGATCATTTGGTGTTCTCATAATTGGGTGTACTGCTTGCACCTGTACCTATATATCCAACCCTAGATAACACAGTTAACGTATTTCTTCTCTTGTAAGTATCTTGCACCATTCTCCTTACCCAGTTCACTTTTTTATTTATTTATTTTTTTCTTGTTTCAGAACCTTTGTCCATTTATTCACTCATTTTCATGGCCGGCTCACCCCGCCCCGAGGGCTAGGCTGGCACAGCATGTGGTACCGAGGATCAAACCATGGTCCCAGAAGCCGCCCAAGCCTTCCCAAGCAGGCACTTTAGACCACTGAGCCATCCCACCGGGCCCAAGTTCACGTTTTTTAAATAGACCATACATCCAACTTGAACAGACTCTTTACTCCCATTCCTGTAATGATTAGCTGCTAGCCCTTGTTATCTCTTATCTCTATTGCAGAAGAATGAACCAAAAGCATCATACCATGATTTACAATTTTAAGTTATAGAACTGTACATTGCTTAATGGTTCATCAAGAAGTTAGTCCACTAGCATCATGAAATCTGAAGTTGATTGTATCAAAAATCTATGAAACTATCAGTTTCTCCCCGAACTTCTCTACTGCAACCTTCTCCCTTATAACATCCTATAATGTTGCTTGCTGAAGAAAAGTGGATTTAAGGCTCTGTCCTCTGCCTTCTAAGTTGGAACTTTTCTTGCTCTAAGCAGTGACAGTCAGTGTTTGATGTTTGTTGTATATCAGGCACATGAACACAATTTGGGAGTTCTATAACTGTTATGGTTTGTGCATAGGTGTCTCCCCAAAGCCTCATGTAGTCATGGAGTGGCTTGTGGAATTTGTAATTAATTATTGTGTAAATGGATGCCAAATCTGCCCTGGGGCAGGTGATTTGCATTTCAGTGTAAGGTTGAAAGAGAAGTTAGCTGCTTGAGCTGCTGCTAGCTCCCCTGTCACTCTTGCTCTTAGCTGCCACCATGAAAGGTTGTTCTCTGCCACATGCACCCTCTGCCTTGGAAGTAGCTGAATTCGGACTGAAACTTCCAGTAACTGTGAGCTATGTAAACTTGTCCTTCCGTCATTTTGAGTGTCTGGTGTTTGTCCCAGCAACGAGAGAAGAGTAACTAAGACAGTAACATACAGAGCCCCTGAGTCTAGTTCAATCTTTTATCAGTATGCTGTCCAATATAGTAACCACAGGTTATGGGTATTTATTTAAATTAAATCTGAGTAAAACTAAAAACTCAAATTTATGTGGCACCATATATAAATTCAATAGCCACTGTGGTTATCTTATTCAACAGTTTAGAAAATGAATACTCCATCAACACAGAAAATACTAGTAGGAAATATTTCTCTTTAAAGAAACTCCAAGCTTCTTTAGAAGCACAACTGAATCTTAAGGCTACTGAGTTAGGGTTAAATTTAAGGATCCACCTACTCCTTGGAGCAAATTCTAGGTTTTTGCTGAGGCAGTGAGGGACAGTCATATGGCAAGAGTCTGAGAATACAAAGTTTAGACCTATAGTGTCCAGTAAGTAGCTGCCACTCACATTCAGCTATTTAAATGTAAGCTAAAATAAATCAAAATAAAATCAGTAAAAAAATGATTCCCTAATTGTAATAGTCATATTCCAATCATTGAACAGCCACATGTGTGCAGTTGAAGATACAGGTGAAAGGTAGAATGTAAAGTACTAAGTTTGCTCTCCAGGACACCCCTCCCTGCAAATATGACACATGAGTAAATGGCTATATTTACCTAGCACAGATTTCAGAACATTTCCACCCTTCAGAAAGCTCTGCTGGGCAGCACTGCCTTGTATAATCAGGCCTTCATTCTTATATTCCCACTTACATGTTACCGCCAGTACCTGAGTTAGTCCCAGGGCTTTTATTTTTTGGGGGGGAGGGGGGATGTCTACAGGGTGTTCAGGGTCTCACCACTAGATTGGACTCCTAGCGATCCACCTATTTACAGCCTCCCAAGAGCTGAAATTACAGGCACGTACCACCATGCCCTGTCTCAATTGCCATCTCAATGCACCCTGGGTGTGGGGCCGGCAGGCCAGGCCTGGGTATTGAACCTGAGCCTGAGCCTGATTGTAGGTGCTTTAATCTGCTGAGCTAGTTGGCTGGCCCTTAGTCCCAGGTTTGACACAGTAAATCAACTCACTTCCTGTTGCCGTCTCTCATTGCAGATCTAAGTTGAAGCCTTACCCACTCTGTTAAAACAGCTACTCCCAGGACCTCAGCCAGCCTTTATCTGACTCAGAAAAGGTACCCCTAGGGAATGAGTGGAGTGTATCTTTTGTGAGAGAAAAAGACAACTTCTGAATGTATGCAAGCCCAAGCCAACGCACTTAGCTTTGAGATAGCATGGGCCACTGACTGCTTCACGGGCAAGTGCTTTTCAGCCAGATACACTTGTGCCCCCAAAACAGAGGCAACAGTCACCATTGTTCCATCTATTTTACATTTTCTCAAATCTGTTGACATCTCTTACCCACTGACTTCCTATTCTTTGTCATTCTGGGCTTATATCTGTTTGTTCCTTACCTATCATTTTTGTTGATCCCACATGTATTGGATTGCATTAAACTGTAAGTCAGAATTAATATTTTTCATTTGTATCTGGTTCTTTTTGTTATAATTCTATGTCTCAGTGCCAAGAATGTGTTGCCATCAATCCCATAAGAAATTCCAAGTAGATTCATATCTGAGTAGTAGAGACTTCAGATTTTTTTAAGAAAACACTGACAATCAGAATTATCGGTTGACAAGCAGAAAGTTGGTCACTGGGTTGTTCCAAGGCTATCCTACAACCTACACTAAAACTCCTACACAAGTCAAAAAGTCACTGCTTAGAAAAACTCCTTTATTTTATAGTACCTAACAATCAAATTTACTCATCTTGGTGCTTCTTTATTTAATAAACATAAAATTATAAATGAAAATTGAGAACAAGAATTTTTGTTACATACCTGTGCTGGTGGTACTTGCAATGGATTGTTATCCAAAATTATTACTTGTAAATGGTGCAGCTTCCTGTAACAAACTGGAATTTCTGTCACTTTATTACAAGAGAAATCCAGCTTGACCAAAGGAAGATCTCCTAGCTCTGTTCAGGAAAAAAAAAATTAAAGGATATATAGCTACTTTTTTTATTCCTGTGAATAGAAACAGTGAACATCTTACCATCTGGCAAAACATGAAGATTATTTCTTCTTATGTTAAGTTCTCTGAGTGAATGTAATTTTCCCATCTGTTGGGGAAGGACCTGAATCTCATTGCAACTAATATCCTAAAGAAAATAAGAAAGTAAAATTTTAACAAAATGATAAATAGAAACAGATTCTAATTTTCCAATGAGAGCATATAGCTAATAGCTAGCAAAACTTACCTCTAATATCATTGCTGGAAAATTTGTATTTATAATACATCATGAAGCCAACATAGGATAGTCAGAATTACTATGTCAAATTTTCAAATAATAACTTAGAAAGTACCTAAGCCAATCTTTCAAAAATTTCAAATAACAATCAAACCCCACCCATTAAAATCTAAAGTAAAAGTGATACAGGTGTAGTTTATGCAGAGTCACAATAGAAGACTAATAAGTATTAATTACTATGATAATGTATCAGTTATTATAATTGATTCAAGATATTTGAGTAGGTAAAAGTTGAGTAAGTCAAAGATTTACAGATGTGAGCTGAAAACTAAAGACTATGGTCAGGATCAATTTAAATTGATTTCCTCAAAGAAACATAAAATATAAGGGTTTACAAAACCAGACATTTGTGGTTGAAGTCACAACTCAGAGATTCTAAGAGGTCAAAACCAAAAATGTCTCAGATTAAAGAAAAATGTAAACCCTGCTGTAAATGTAAACAGTATCAAGTTATCACAGTAAGAGAATAAAGAAAAGTTTAAGAGTCAGCGTGATGGCTCAGCAGACTAACATGTGCCTGCTTGGGGAAGCTTCAGCAAGCGCTGAGACCCCACTCCACCCCCATTCGCCACCCCCTACCCTGCATAAATTAACAGTATTTGATATTTTTAAAATTCTACTTCAAATAATAGAAAACTGTTAAAGTTTTAATATTTCATATACCTAAAATTATCTCATGTAGTTATTGTTTACATTTTTTTAACCCAGACTTCTTATTTTTCCTCCTTTGAATTTCTTACAACTTCTTTGTAATTGTGCTTTGCAGTTTTTTTTTAACCAGGTTTATATCTCATAACATGAACAACTAATTTGAAGGTAGCATTATTTAATACAGCAACAACTGTTGAATTCCTATTACTTTGTTTAGTGAAATCTTACATCATTTCTAATGCTATTTTTTCTTTATATCCCTATTTTATATTCTTTAAAAATAAGTTTCGAAGACCCAGTCCAAAAATGGGCATCTGAGATGAATATACACTTCACAAAAGAAGAAATACAAAAACAAACATATGAAAAAATGCTAAAAAAGAAAAAAAGCTGGATATGGTGGCACGTGCCTACCATTGCAGCACTATGGAAAGCTGGGTAGAAAGAGCACAAATGCAAGCCCATTCTGGCCAATGTAAGACTTTGTCTGAAAAAAAAGAAAGTAAATAAAATAAAAAGGGCTAAGGATTTAGCTCAGTGCAAAAGCCCTGTGTTCAGTCCCTAGACCCACCCCACAAAACAGCTTGAAAAACAGTGAAAGAGAAAGAAGAGGAGGAAGAGAGAGAGAAAAGATGGAAGGGAGGCAACGAGGGGGGAGGGAACAGAGGAAGGAATTACAGAGCAACAAAATCTTCAAGTATACCTGTTTATAAAACTTTTCAAAACATTAACAACACAGGAAAAAAGTATGCATCCCCTTTACTGTGAATTTGCTAGACTATATCTAGAATCTCTATTTATTTTTGAGTATAACATAAGAGACTTTTAACAAAAAGGAACACTTTCAGAGTTGAAACATCTAAAAATAAAGTCAGAGAAAGGCAGTAACCACGCTTATGCCATAGAAAAACAAGCTTTTGATCAAACAGATGGTACATACACACAGACTACAAGCGACCAAAGAGAGGCCACCATCATCTGTCTTCCTTCAAAGGGCAGCCCCATGGTCAATATATGTAAGACCTAGAGGAATGTAGTTTGTGTCAAAATAAGAAAGATTTTTTTTTTGTGGGACCAAACTTTGAACTCACAACCTGGTATTTGCCACGCTGGTACTTGTGCCACGCAGCTATCTCCCCAGCCCCAAAATAAGAAAGATTAATACCCAATAGTTTTGCAAAGAAAAACTGAGAATAGCATACAGAGCTGTCTACCACTTAAAATACATAATTTGACTGAAAAGTGATATCTAATCACTGCTAAAATCTTTCATAACCTCAAAACTGTATTGTCCTAAAAGGTGAAATTCAAGAATGTCTCTTTGCATCATAATTTGGTATGAAATTATTCCTTAATGAATAAAAGTATGCTTGATTTGTTTGTTCCCCTCTACTATAACAGTAAGTTCCTGTATCACACAGCTTTCCCACTGCTCAACACAATACTCTACAGTCACAACTTAAAACAGGAAAGATTTAATTTAGCTCACAGTTTGGGAGGATTCAACCCATAATCACTTGGCTAAAGGCAAGAACACCAAAGAGGAAAGGCCTGGTGGAGCGAGCTGTTTATGGCAACCATGGAGTGCCAGGAAGAGGAATAGCATCAAAGAGGACTAGCTAAGGGAAAACATATAGTATTCAAAACCACAGCTCCATGACCCAGCCAGACACAACCTGGTGTGTGCTCTCTTCATCTGCTTGCTAGGTATTTTTTAATCCAATGATGTTGACATATTAGGATTGATAAACAATCATAATCTACCTCTTCCCAACTTCATACCCAAACACCTCCTTATATGTAATCTCCACATACCAGGGATCGAACCCTGGACAGACAATAATAAGTTCATAATTCTGCCTAGTATAACACAAATATCCTGAATATAACTAGAAATGCAATGATCCCTTCCCCAAAGTGCAAGCAATTCCAGCATTTTTAAAAATAATTTATTTTATTTTTTCCTGTTTCAGAACTTTTGTTTGTTTGTTTATTTATTTTCATGGTGGGCTCAGCCTGCCCCAAGGGCAGGGCTGGCACAGCATGTGGTGCCGGGATCGAACTGCGGTTCCTGCAGCTGCCTGCCGGCGCTTTAGACCCCTGAGGCTCCTGCCAGGCCCCTAAGCATTTCTTAATCCAATGAAGATGACATATCAAGATTGATGGTTGCATTTCCTGTTATAAAATTTCAGATAAAAGCCTTAAAAAAACTGTTGGCCCACCAGACATAACAAAATTAAACCTAATAATACTTCAAAAATACCTGTTCATTAGAAAAGCATTACTCAATATAAAAGAAAAAGCAAAAATAAACACACAGTTTCATGTTTTGTAAGGTGGAGGAAGCCAAAAAAAAAAAGAAAATAGGGGCCCAGGCGATAGCTCCATGGCACAAGTACCTGCCAGGCAAGTGCAAAGTTGTAAGTTTGAACCTTGGTCCCGCAAAACAAGACAGACAGACAGACAGACAGACAGACAGACAGACAGACAGACAGACAGACAGAAAATAGTTCACAGCTTTGAAGATTCCATTGGGTTTCTTAGTTCAAAACATCCTGTAGACCTAAAATATTACATTCAAAGTAATTACTTTAAATCAGTTTGTTTCTATAATCGTATAGAACATACAATTCTATAAACATATAGTGGCCTCTTTTGATTCAGCTTTGTTCTAAAAATGTTACAAAATCATGAGCATATAGCAGACATTTCATTAACTGAACTATTCACAGGAATTTTACTCTCTTGTCTCCATCCTACAGCTCTAGAATACCCATGTAGGGGCTGGGAAGATAGCTCTGTGGCACAAGTGACTGCCTGGCAAGTGCAAGATTGTGAGTTCAGGCCTTGATCCCACAAAAAAATACAGTACTCATGTAAAAACTTTTTAAAAATCCAACTTTTCCAGCCTGGTATGGGGTACACATCTGTAATCCAAGCATTTGGGACACTGAGGCAAGAGAATCGTTATACAAACCCATGGCTAAGTACCTCTCATCTTGGTCTTCTAAATGGGTACTGTTTCAAACATCTTATCAATTATCATTTTTTTTTTAATTTTTTTTTCTTGTTTCAGAACCTTTGTTTATTCACTCATTTTTATGGCCGGCTCAGCCCGCCCCAAGGGCAGGGCTGGCGCAGCATGTAGTGCCAGGGATCGAACGGCGGTCCCTGAAGCCGCTCAAGCTTTCCCACGCAGGCGCCTTAGACCACTGAGCCATCCCGCCGGGCACCCATCTTATCAATTATTATATTCTCTTTAAAATAAAGTTTTTAAAGGAGACAAGGAAAAATTAAGATTTCCTGAAAGCAAGCATTAACATTCAATTATTTATCCAATCTTGAATAACTATATCCATTAATCTGAGCAAAGTATTTGATCATAAAGATAGATAATATAATAACCATTATTATTAATTAGCTACTGCTGTTTTGAAAGTCTGTAACACATGTATGTTGTATATTACCTTGTTTCTGTCTTTTTTTTTCTATTTGCTTTTGCTTCTGTTTTTACTCTTCAAAATAAAATAAAATAAATTGTTTTTAAAAGAGAATCACGGGGGCCCGGCAGGATGGGTCAGTGGTCTAAAGCGCCTGCTTACGAAAGTTTAGGCGGCTGCAGGACCGCGGTTCGATCCCAGGCACCACATGCTGCGCCAACCCTGCCCTCAGGGCAGGCTGAGCCAGCCATAAAAATAAATAAACAAACAAAAGTTCTGAAACAAGAAAAAATAAAATAAAATAAATAAAATTTTAAAAAATAAGAAAAAGAGAATCACTATGAATTCAAGGCCAGTCTGAACTACACATCAACAGCCTGTCTCAAAAAACCAAACAGGGTTGAGGAGAATGCTCAGTGGCATAAGTACCTGTCTGGCAAGTACGTAAGCACAAAGTCCCAAGTTCAATCCTTGTAACTGGAAAAAAAAAAAAATCCGTAAGAATTTTAGTGTCCACAAAATGAATGAAAATGCTTCTGTCGCCAGGTGTGGTGGTACACGCTTGTAATTCCAGGACTTGGGAGGCTGAGGCAGGAGGATCAGTGCAAGTTTAAGACCAGCCTGGGCTACCGAAGTGAGTTTAAGGCCAGCCTGAACTGCATAGCGAAACCCTATCTCAAAAAGAGAGGAAAAAAAAACCAAAAATGCTTCTGTCTTCTGTAGAACTGAAGAACAAGCAGGTTTGTTGTGCCTTGGAGTCAAAATGAGACACAGTGGGTCCAGCGAGACAGTTCAGCAGTCTAAAGCACCTGCTTAGGCAAACAGAGGCAACTGCAAGGACCTAGCACCACATGCTGCAGCAGCCCGACCCAAGGGAGGGCTAAGCCAGGCATAACATAAATAAAGTTTTCTTTAGAAAAGTTCAAAAAAATTTACTGAAGTGAATTTAAACATATTATGTATACTGTCTGCAGACATATATAAACTATTTTACTCACCAATTCCATTAAATCTTTTAATTTCCCAATTTCTTCTGGAATGGATACCAATTTATTATTACTGATGACCAAAACTTTAAGTGGAAGATCAAATAGGTATTTTGGCAATGTCGATAAAAGATTTCGACTGAAAAGAATAATAAAGTCTTGTTATGAGAAATACATCTGAAAGAGAACAAATTGCCTCAACGGTAAATAAAATCTTTCACGAAGTAACAGCAACTATTTACTAATGCTTACTTTGCATCAGTCATAGGTGTCTTATATAAGCCCTTTTAACTGCACAAGATAGAGCATACCATGTCCACTATACAAATAAGAAAATCAGCGTTATGACTTGTTGTCTGACTTGCCCAGATACAGAAGATATTCTGATGACAAATCTGACTACAAGATTTGTGCTGTCATGTATGATACTGTCCCCTGTACTACTAGTGCTTAAACACTCAAAACAATTCTTTGGAGCTAGATTATGCCAGAACTTTGCACTCAGGCATCATTTCAGCATACGCACACTTGCGACCAGGAACAGACTCCAGGGATGAAGTTCCATGTACTGCATTCAAATTTATGAAAACAACAAGTAGGACTGTATCCTTGAAATCATGCATTCAATCTAATTCACCACCTTTTTGTTAAGAGTTTACAACATTACCTTTATCTCAGCTCGGTGCTAAACAGCATTCTTCTCTCTGGGTATATTTATAGTATATTAACAAGTAATATCCAGTACTTACTTTGTTCCAGGCAATGTTCAGAGGATTTCACGTGAATTAATTTAGGTAGCCCTCCTAATATCTTACTTTAGGAAGACAGACGCTATCAGGATCCCTATTTTACAGATGAAAAAGGTCTCAAAGAGATTAAGTAAACTGTTCAAAATGAAAGTTGGCAAGAGGCCTAGGCAGGATTTAAGCCCAGGCGATACATTTCTGGAATCTTTGTTCTGATGTCAATGATCCCATTATCAAATTATACACAATCTGTTTATATGCTACTAAGTGACAAACAAAAAAGCTATTATCTCTCTTAGTTTTCAAAGTAGCACTTATAGACCCGTTCCTAGTGTTGAGTGTAATGTGCACAGCAACAGAAGGCTTAATTTAAGACTCTTCACATCATCTGGTCCCTGTACCTTTGTCTAGAAGCATTAAGACACAATGTCTTTAATAATATGGCACAAACCTATCTTACAAAAAAAAGTCAATGTCCCTCAACTAGTAATCCTGGCCAGGTTACCAGAATGTCAATCAAATACACTGAAGGAGTAGTACCACCAGTCCTTCATACTTTCAAAGTCAAGCAGGCTCTTTGAGAACATGGGACATTTGGTCCTTCCATAAGGGTGCACATAGGATCTTTCTGCAAGATACTACTGAATGAGACTAAAATATAGGAAAAATTAAAAAAACATCTTAAAATGTATCAAGCTATTTTTGCCAATAAAAGCAACAAATGGGAAAATAAGAGTAAATTCAGGGCCAGTGAGATAGCTTAGTGGACCAAATGTCTGCTTTGGCAAGCACAGGGTTCAGGTTTGATTACAGGTCCCACAGGCCATGCTGGCCCTGCCCCCGGGGCTTGCTGAACCAGCGATCAAGTCTGGGCCTGGTGGTGCATGCCTGCAATCCCAGCCCTGGGGAGGCTGAAAACAGGAGGATCACTACAAGTCCAAGCTGCCTAGTGAGACCTTGTACCAAATACATAAATGACAAAAAAAAGAAAGAAAAAAGAAATTCATTCTAATTCTCCCTCATGCTACAATTAATTTATTTGATCCCATTAAAATAGCTTCTTGGGGCCCGGTAGGATGGCTCAGTGGTCTAAAGCTCCTGCTTAGGAAAGCTTAGGCGGCTGCAGGGACCGTGGTTCAATTCCCGGCACCACATGCTGCGCCAGCCGTGCCGTCAGGGCAGGTTGAGCCGGCCATAAAAATAAATAAACAAACAAAACTTTAAAAAAATAAAATAGCTTCTTGGAAAAAAAAAAAAGTAAAAAAATAAATAAAAAATAAAATAAAATAGCTTCTTGGGGCTGGGGAGACTGCTCTGTGGCACAAGTGCCTGCCAGGGAAATGCAAGGTTGTGAATTTGAACCTCAGTCCCACAAAAAAAAAAAAAAAAAAAAAAAAAGCAAAAAGAAAAGTTTCTTTCTACCTCCCATACAATCCCACCCCCAGTTCTGGGGATTGAACCAGAACCTTCACTCTGAGCTATATAACCAGGCCTGCCTATTTACTTATTTACTCACTTGTTTACTTACAAATTTTATGCCACTATCTAAGCCACTAAATTGCCAGACGAGCGTAGAAGTTATAGTGCTCCTGCCTCAGCCTCTCAAGAGTCTTAAGTTGTGAGTACAGTCCTCTTTTTCACCAGAATTTGATTTCTTCATACATGATAGGTTGATTTAACTACATTTTTTTTCTTTTTTTTTTTTCTACATTTTTTTTAAAGAGGGAACCAAAAGAAGCCACTCACTACACCAAATATTACCTGAGTGGAGTTTGTTGAAAAATGTATGTGGCGGGCCCAGCAGGATGGCTCAGTGGTCTGAAGCGCCTGCTTAGGAAAGCTTGGGCAGCTGCAGGGACCGCAGTTTGATCGCTGGCACCACATGCTGTGCCAGCCCTGCCCTCAGGGCAAGCTGAGCCGGCCATAAAAATAAACAAACAAACAAAAGTTCTGAAATAAGAAAAAAATAAAATGAAATAAAATAAAATAATTCTTTAAAAAAATTTTTTAAAAGTATGTGGCTATAAACAAAAATGAGGTAACTTTTAGAAATCAAAACAGGATAGCACTGGATGAATATTCTAGCAAAACTACTCTAAGATACATCATACATGTTAATATAAAAATGTTACTCAGTTTTTGATAAATCACTTTTTTCATAAAGAAATAAAATTAAACAAAAACAAGATAAAAAAACTTTAAAATATTCCTTTTTCTTCAACCTCTCCTAACCTAAGCGAAGGAGTACAACCTAAATGATGTATCAACAGAAACAAATTTCTCTCACATAGTTTAAACTATGATGGTTTTAGAAGAAATAGTATGCACAGCGGGTAACCCCACTGAGGACATATAAAATCATTTATCACAGTGAGAAGGGAGTATTTTATGTACATTGATTTGTTAGTTACATTTGTTACTTACTACTTATATTCATTAGCTAATTATTAATTGTATTTGTTACTTGTCCTATATGGGACAAGTAATTAGATAATGAGTGAGATGAAATTTCCTCTTCTGAAGCATAAAGAGAAAAACATTCTAAACTATCTATCTATCTATCTATCTATCTATCTATCTGTCTGTCTGTCTGTCTGTCTATCTATCTATATAATGGCCAGCTCAGCATGCCCTGGGGGTGGGGCTGGCACAGCATGTGGTGCTGGGGATTGAACTGCAGTCCCTGCAGCCACCTAAGCTTTCCTAAGCAGGTACTTTAGATCCCTGAGATGTCTCACCAGCCCCCAGCATTCTAAATTTAAGTCACAATATATGTCATTGATTTGATAGAGCGAATTTTTTGTTATACCTATTGTGTATTCACTCTTTTATAAACACAAAGAGCTAAGAATGAGGTGCTACAGACAGGATCATTTGCTTTACATAACGTCAGCCCACACTATTCCTGTGTTCTGCTTCGGTGGATGCCACCAATTAAGGATCAAAAACACTTAGGAAAAATAATCTGCATCAGTTCTGAACACACAGAGAACATATACAACTATTTGTATAGCATTTACAATGTTTTCAGTATGGTAAGTAATCTAGTGATGGTATCGAATATACAGGTGTAGGTGCTTAAGTTATGTATACCACTATGCCATTTTATATAAGAGAATTGAGCATTCACAAATTTTAGTATCCATAATGAGTCCTGGACCAAGCCCCACAGATACAAAGGGACTACTGCATACATGATTTTGGACAAATAGCATGGCCCTGTTTCCTCATCTGCAATACAGAAATAGCAATAGTACCTATTACAAAATCTACGGTCATGATTTTTAGAACTGAGTATGTTTGCAGTACACAATGATCACCTTTATTGTGGGGGTTTGTACATGCACATAACACCTCTCAATTCTTTCTCATCCCTTGATCCCCACTTCCTACCTGCCCTTTCCATCGTTAGGTCCCCTTTTCATGTGTAAAAGTTCTATCTCCAGGTTTTCCCAATTCTTTTATCTGCTTTCTCCCCACTTGTTCCCCCCTCCATCTCTTGTTCCCCTACCCATTTGAAAAAGAACCCCACGATTGTATTACATATCTTTTATTTTGTTCTTTTAGCTCTGCATTTCTTTTTTAAAATTTTTAAATTTTATTTATTATTTTTATTCTTGTTTCTGAACCTTTGTTTGTTTATTCACTCATTTTTATGGCTGGCTCAGCCCGTCCCGAGGGCAGGGCTGGCGCAGCATGTGGTGCTGGGGATCGAACTGCGGTCCCTGAAGCCACCCAAGCTTCCCCAAGAAGGCGCTTTAGACCACTGAGACATCCCGCCGGGCCCTAGCTCTGCATTTCTTACACAAGAGAAACCATGTGATATTTAAGCTTGTGTGTCTGATTTATTTCACCTAACTTTATGGTCACTGCGTACATCCCTTTACCTATGAATGATTCAAGCTTATCCTTCTTTATGGCAAAGTAGTACCAATGAGATAATTATGGGCAAATCATGTGAAATACTGCCTGGCACGTGGTAAGCACTTAATAAGTATAAAGATCAACTATTTTTAACTTGCAAACATTCTAACATCTACTCTTGAAACACAAGAAATCATGAGAGATAAAAAACAAATTGAAAGAACTGTTCATATTACCATAATTAAGGACATATGAAGGTAATTAATCTCATATAAAGGTATATCTGTATTACAATATTATATATTTAGGAAAAATTACTTTGGTCTAAAGTCTTATTACTCAGAATGAGGTCTAAGGACCAGCAAAGAATTATTATCAGAGGGCCTATTAGAAAGGCAGCCCCAGAGTCAACCTAAGGAATCACAATGTGCTTTTAATAACACGCTCTTCCAGGTAATTTCTATGCATTAAACATTTGAGAAACACTGCTCTCAAGATGATGAACAAAGCCCTACAAGGTAATGCAAATATGTAACAAACACAGTAAGGTATTAAGATAAATACAGGCTACAAAGGCAACCTAAACACATTCTTTTGCTACTGAAAAGGATCAGAACCATAATAAAACCCAATTTTTTAAAAGAATTATTTCCTTACCTAATGTTAAGGTATGTTAACATCTGAAGGTTTTTAATAGCTTCAGGAATGGCTTTGATGCAATTGTGATATAAATTTAATGTTTCAAGAGGTGCAAATAACCAGACATCTGAAGGAATTTCTGTAAAACGATTTCTGGAAAGATCTGAAAAATGAAAATAGTATTTGAGTGTCAAACAAATCTATATCCATGGTAATCACAAATATTTTCACACTTGCTGAATTAGTCATCATCTATGCAACCATTTAAAATATTTTAAAGTAGGGGCCAGGCAGTATGGTTCAGTGGTCTAAAGCGCCTGCAGGCGGCTGCAGGAACCGCGGTTCAATCCCCAGCACCACATGCTGCGCCAGCCCTGCCAGCCAGCCATAAAAATAAATACACAAACAAACCACATTTCTGAAACAAGAAAAAAATAAAATAAAAATTTAAAAAATATTTTTAAAGTATTACCCACCAATACCTAGAAAAATTATTTTAGGAAAATATTCACAGAAGCATGTTTAATAACAAAATATGATATTTTTCAACATATCTGAAATTCTGTTATTTATATTTTAGTAAAGAATTCCCTTTGATCTTTAAAAACAAGCAAACAAAAACTTTCTATAATCCCAAATCCCCCAGCTCTCTCACCTTTCTTCACTGCTGAATGTAGCAAAATTTACAACCAAACTAAATGTCTCACCATGGACTGAACTTGCAATTTCGTTTTTTGTTCACTCCCACATCCACCATGGTTATCAACATATCAACGATCATTGAATTCATCTGGAAACATTCTCCTCCTTTGGATTAGAAGACTGCCCTTTTTTAATTTCTTCAATTTATCTCTCTGGCTACTTCTTAGATTCTATTGGCAGATATTCCTGTACCTTTATCATAATGCTGGGGTTCTCAAGGGCTGTGACATAAGGTACTCTTTCCTTCTTCAAATACACAACATACTGGGTTATTTCATCCAACCCTAGAGCCAAATCAGATTTTATACCAACAAGTTATAAATTAGGAATCAAAAATAGCTATTTTTTGATCTTCAAAACTTTTGTTTGTCCATTGAAACACGGTCTCACTATGTAGTCCAGGCTGATATAAACCTTGCATTATTCATGCCACTGATCAGTGTTGGGATTTCATGCATGCTTCATTCAAGCATGTCAAATTCTCCAAGTGTCAGTTCTGAACTGAGGATCATTTCCTGCACACCTATTTTTGTCAACTCAGTAAATGCCACTGACATTCTCTTAAGGAGTTGTTCAGGCCAGAATCCTGGCGTTCATTCTTAATTCCTTCCTATTCTGAATTACCTTAAGCACACACAAATATACTTTCACTTATTTAAGATTTAACAAAAATAAAATCATTGGATGGGACTATTACAGTCATTACTACTCTATTTATTTATTTGTTTGTTTGTTTTGCAGAACTGTGGATTGAACGCAGGACCTTAAGCTTGCCAGACAAGCACTTATTCTACTGAGCCATCTCCCTAGCCCCTAGTCATTACTACCCTAATAAAAATTATTTGCTGAGGTCCCCGGCAGGATGGCTCAGCAGTCTAAAACGCCTGCTTAGGAAAGTGTAGGCGGCTGGAGGGACCGCAGTTCGATCCCCAGCACATGCTGCGCCAGCCCTGCCCTCCGGGAAGGCTGAGCCAGCCATAAAAATAGATAAATAAAGAAATAAGCAAAAGTTCTGAAACAAGAAAAAAATAAAACAAATTATTTGTTGAAATTGAAAAAAAAATAGGACAGTAAAAAATGCCTTCCCCTCAGCAATGTGGAACTTTTAGGTTGGATTACTGCTCTGGTGCTACAAGATCTTTAGTAGCATCCCTGATATTTATGTACTAGGTTTCTTAACATCCTCTAGTCCCTCCAAAAGAATGACTCTTATGGTGCAACTCTTCCATTCCTGTTGAGCACCACTGCCTTAGTAATATCAAATTAGTTACCTCATCATAGAAATATACTTTGCCTACATTACTTTATTATACTTACTTGTTCTAAAATACAAGAATTGTGCTCGCTTCGGCAGCACATATACTAAAATACAAGAATATGCTTTTCGTCTCGGCCACCAATATGCCCTCCAGACTAAGGAAGACCCGGAAGCTTCCGGGCCATGTGAGCCACGGCCATGGCCGCATCGGGAAGCACCGGAAGCACCCCGGAGGCCGGGGTAATGCTGGTGGCATGCATCATCACAGGATCAACTTCAACAAATATCACCCAGGTTACTTTGGGAAGGCTGGTATGAGGCATTACCACTTAAGGAGAAACCAGGGCTTCTGCCCAACTGTTAGCCTTGATAAGCTATGGACACTGGTCAGTGAACAGACATGAGTAAATGCTGCCAAGAACAAGACTGGAGTAGCTCCTATCACTGATGTAGTGCGGTCGGGCTACTACAAAGCTCTTGGGAAGGGCAAGCTCCCAAAGCAGCCTGTCATCGGGAAAGCCAAATTCTTCAGCAGAAGAGCAGAGGAGATTAAGGGTGTTGGGGGGGCCTGCATCCTGGTAGCCTGAAGCCACTGGGCAGCAGGTTCATTAAATGCTAACAAATGGTTTTCAAAAAAAAATAATAAAAATAAAAATAAAAATAAAAATAAAATACAAGAATATTATGTACCACAGTCAGGCAGAATATCTACAGTCCAGACCAGTGTACTTCACTTACCATCTGGTCTACTCTCGTGAGAATAATTACCTCCTCCAATGACCTCAATAATGCTCAGCTTCCTCACTCCAAGGAATGAGATCCATTTACTCAGCAATACACTAAATCTAATCTTTCACAATATTAATAAATGTGTTTACATTATATGTATTAATACATATGGGTAGAGAAGAGGCTGAGAGTTGTTATTCTCAGCTAATGTAAAATGTTATAATTAGCAAAAGAAAATGTTAACAATTATTACAGTTGGATTCTTTTTCCTACCATCATAGGATTCTGAATAACTTAATAAAATGATGGAATTGGGGCTGGAGAGACAGCTCAGCAGTCCAAGTGTCTGCCTCACAAGCCCAGGGACCCAGGTTTAATCCCTCATACTGCATGCCATGCCAATCCCAGAACCCCGGGCACATCATACTGGCCACTAAAACCGAGCATAGTGGCACATGCCTGTAATCCCAGCACTGGGGAGTCTGAGACAGGAGGATCACTATGAGTGCAAGCTGCATAGAGACCCTGTATGAAATTAATTAATTAATTAATTAATTAATTAAAAAAATGACAGAATTGCTAGAAATGACAGTCTGAGTTTGACCAAAAATTTCTCAATATGCTGGCTGGCTCATTTCTTCTAGACACCCATGTATCATACAGCCTATTGATGAGGAAAACTGAGTCAATGCTTTTAGTTTATGACCCTTTCAAACATTTAGGGTTTACTTCTTATTCTTATAATTTCAAAATCCTGTAAGTTGAAAGATCACTGCTTGCAATTAATCTGAAATCCTAAGGACAAACTTAGACGCAATTTGCTTTTCTGCATAATATCTAGTATTAAGTACTCATAAATATTACAGTGCTAGATGGTAACTTTAAGATTGCAAGAGCAGAGGTTTTTAAAAAGTAGATAGAATTTAAAATACATTTTGGAATTGTTAATTAGAAGGAATGGCAAGAGACATGCTCTGTGTGATAAACATCAGGACTCAAGGATGGCACCAGGATTCTGGTCTAGGCTCCTTAATGATGTTATCCAAACAACAGGGGTGGAGCTGAAGGGAACATAGCTCAGTAGACTAACTGCTTGCCTGGTGAGCTCAAGGTCCTAAGTTCAATCCCCAGGAAGGAAGGAAGGAAGGAAGGAAGGAAGGAAGGAAGGAAGAAGGTGGAACTAAGTTTCTGTTACTGCTGATGGAATATTGTTTTTTGAAGCAGAGTTGCAATCAAGGAGTTCACCTTTATCTGAAAGAGTCAAGAGGGATTGTGAAATGGATACTAAATGAGTCTGTATCTCAGAAGTGAAGTCTGACATGAAAATATACGACCGGAAGTTGTGGGAATACGGTTAGTACTATAAAATCATAGAAATGAAAGATGACACCTAACGAGAGAGCGCTGAGTTAGAAAAAGAGAACATGAAGTGACCAGCTGTTGGGCATGCCAGTGTGCACTTGTAGTCCTAATTATTTGGGAGGCTGAGGCACCAGCATCACTTGAACCTCAGAGTTCAGGCCTCGACAACATCTCAAGCAATGAAAAGGGCCACGAGGTAGGTCAATATTTAGAAGGTGTGCAGAGAAAAACAAAAACAACAAGCAGATAAGACTGAAAATAATAGTCAAGAGAAGACACAGCAATCATGGGGCCCGGCGGGATGGCTCAGTAGTCTAAAGCGCCTGCTTGGGAAAGCTTGGGCGGCTTGAGGGAGCGCGGTTCGATCGCCGCACCACATGCTGCGCCAGCCCTGCCCTCGGGGCAGGCTGAGTTGGCCATAAAAATGAGTAAATAAACAAACAAAGGTTCTGAAACAAGAAAAATAAATAAATAAATAAATAAATAAATAAATAAATAAATAAATAAATAAATAAATAAATAAAAGAAGACACAGCAATCATATGCAGAGATCAAAGAAATTAAAAGGGACAGAAGAAAAATACTACTAAGAAGGATGAATTTAATAATTTAAATGTTATCAGAACATCATCCTACCAATTTACATAATTTTGACTGATGCTTTACATTCTTTCCATTAAAAAATATTTCACTAAATCATAAAATAATAACACAAATGCCTCTGGGGAATTTTAATTAAATTTACATTGAGAAACTATTTTGTGGCTAAGTTCATATATTAGTAAACAACACTTAAAATCATAATTTATTATTATTCTAACCAAGTGGAGTTAAGTCAAATAAATATAATAAAGTCTAATTAAGGTAATCTAGTTGTGGGGTATTTAAGATTTAAAATTAATATAAACATCCTTTTTAAGCACTGGGTAAATAGAACAGGGCCAAAATATACCATGGAAGGAGAGATAAGAAATAAAACAATTTGTGTCTTAATTTTGTGAACTATCTCTCATGAATAACATCTTCTATTTACACTGAAAAAAGGGAAGATTAAATTGTATATAGATATGAGAGATAAAATTTAAACTGATTTTAAAATTTCATCTTGTGCTAAATACTTAATACAAGAGCTTTTATAACAAATTAATTTGTACACTCATGCAACCAGATTAAGATTAAGAATGAACATACCATACTTAAAATTCATGCATAATTTACATTTTAGTGAAGTTCTTCCAAAAAGGAAAGTTCCCATGTAAACATAAGAAAGCAAATTGTTAAATATTCCTTATTGGAAAACTCTTATGGAATGGGTAGCAAATGGGAAAAGAATATTACAAAGATTGTTCACCTTGTCCACACAAAGAGATTAAAAATTTATCGTTTATTTTCCTATAGTAGGCTGAACAACGACCATAAAGGATAATCAAGTCCTAATTCTTGGATACCATGACTGATAGCTTTAGGGCAAAAATTTTGCAGATATAATTAACTTACTTAGGCCAAAGTTTGCAATTTTTTTATTTTTTGCATGAAATTCATGTGTGTTAACTAGATAAATTCAAGAGCCAAAACTAAGAGAAAGATTTTTGTTGTGTTCCACTCTTTGTAGCATCCCAAAACTGGAATGCGAGGCATAAATGGGTTAAGAATCTCAGTATGAGATTATCCTGGATTGTCCTGGTGGACCCTAAATACCATCTCATAGATTCTTTCCAGAAGAAAGGCAGAAGGAAGGTAGACACACTGAGCGGAAGGTCATATGAAGAGTAACAGGGCCATGGAATGGCAGCGGCCACCCCAAGCTGAAAGAGGCTAGAAATAGATTATCTCCTCTTCTCAAATGGGAGTGGTCCTGCGGAAACCCT
Organism: Myocastor coypus; assembly: GCA_004027025.1. NCBI lineage: Eukaryota > Metazoa > Chordata > Mammalia > Rodentia > Myocastoridae > Myocastor > Myocastor coypus. Next base: position 15,159 of record PVJA010011189.1, on the reverse strand, counting down.
AAGTTTAGTCCTGTGGCACTCATTGTAGACTTACAGTCTCTATAACTATGACAGATTAAATTTGTTTTATAAAATATTAAATGTTTAGTGCCTAGTTACAGCAGACACAGGATATACACTACAAAATAACTGTCTATCAAAATTAAAAAGAATGTCTAGAACAGATGTTTAAATAGCTGTGTATTTTTTGTTTTACAATAAGAAGAAACCTCAGTTAACAAGCTTGGGATAAGCAGCTTCATAAGAACTAGACTATTTTTCTTTTGTCATTTCTTTAATTATAAACCATAGCAAGCAGTAGTGACCATAAATCAACAGCAGACAGATTGCTGTGTACTACTTCCTGCCTTCAAGACATCATGAAACTGCAGGAAGCCTGTAAGAGTTGCTCACAGATCATATTAATCTTATCTAAAGTATGTTTCTTTTTTAAACCACATTTGTGCTCCGAGGATCAAGGAATCTAGGGGAAAGGAGGAGAAAAGTCAGAGAGAATAGAAACCATTTTGAGTCTTCCAACATGCAGCTATAAGCACTCTATAGGGGTCCATCTGCTGCCCAGTGTATTTCCTGGACCAAGAGCTACCATTTCTGCCAAAATATACAAAATTACTTTCAGAAATGATATTATTACACTACTCTAATTATACTTTTATTCAGTGTACAAAAGGACATGACAATTTTAGGGAAGGCTTTTTGGAACAACTTGTCAACATTGACAATAAGATGCATGTTTCTTCTTTAGGTGATACTTTAAAAATACAAATTGCCAGTACTGGCAAGATAGCTCAGTGGACTAAGCACCTACTTAGGTAAGCACAGGCAGTGGGGTTTGATTCCCAGCACCACATGCCTTGCCAGCCCTGCCCTCAGGCATGATGAGCCAGCCACTGAGACTGGGTATAGGGACACACACCCTGTAACCCCAGTGCTGGGGAGGCTGAAAACAGTAGAATCACTATGAGCCCAAGCTGCATAGTGAGACCCTGTACACCTGTACAATATATATATACATATATATATATATATATACATACATATATATGTATATATAGTATATATTTATATATATATATATATATATATATGTATATATAGTATATATACAGATTGCCACAAGTCTTTTTATTTAAAAAATACCCTAAGCTGTATTTGAAAGCCTCTGGTAAAATTTCTAAAAATGAAATGTGTGGGTCAAATATATCTTCATCATTTTTTTTTTGAGACAGGGTCTCACTGTGCAGTTCAGGCTGGCTTTGAGCTCACTTTTGTAGCCCAGGCTAGTCTCGAACTCACAACGATTCTCCTGCCTCAGCCTCCCAAGTGCTGGGATTATAGGCTTGAGCAACCACGCCCGGCTTATATCTTCATCATTAATCATTAATAAAAATAGAACAATAGGATTTCTTTTGTTTGTTGGGTGTTTGAGAGCAGTTTAGGCAACACGGTTAAATTTCTTTTTCAAAAAATTTTACTACTATGAGGACAACAATATGCAATGTGTCAATTATTGCGAATGCACTACTAACGTGCTTTGAAACTATCATAGTTATTTCTTATTAAAAGTAATACAAAAATTTAAAAAATTTTAGAAGGACAGGGAATAGGATTTTTTGACTGCTAGACGGCTTGTGTAGCATGCACAAAGCTAGCACCATAAAATAAAACACAGGAATGAAGAGAGGCAGGAAGGAAGGGAAAAGAAAAAGGAATTTCTACTTAAAGTAACATGAAGGTTGATAGAAAAATTATTTGAAATGAAAACTCTAAATTCTTATCAACATCAACCTAAGTGAAGCCAAGCGTGGTCATGCATGCTTGTGATTCCAGAACTTAAGCTAAAAAGAGCAGGAGGACCACAAGTTCAACTGCTATCTGGGCAACTAACAGATCCTGCCTCAAACTAGTGCTACAGATGTTACCTCAGCACAGAAGTACTGGTTTGATTCTCAGTACTGCAAATAAATATTAACTAAATAAAGAAACATCTGTAGTGAAAATGAGGCAACTGTTGCACATGCATGTGTGCATAACACACATATATCGGAATGCCATGAAATGTGCCTAAGATTTTTTCTAATCCTTTAAACAATCTTGTGTAGTGCCTACTCTGTACACTATGAAGCAAGGACAGATTGCGTGACTTTCCAAAGTTAAACATTAGAAAAACCTAATATGTTAAGTATGTGTATAATCCCAGATACTTGGGAAACAGAAGTAGGAGGATCACAAACTGACAGCAGCCTGCCTAATTTAGCAAGACACTCTCTCAAAAATACAGAAAAAAAAAAAAAGAAAAGTAAAGAATGTTCGTAATTCAAGAGATGGAGCCCAGGGCTTCTCACATGCTCAACAAGTGCTGTGTCACCGAGTTACACCCTCAATTCCCCAAAATGCTTTTTTTAAGGACTCGTGATGTGGTTCAGCAATTCCCTGGTTCAATCTGCAAAATAAAACAAAACAAAAAAATGAGCAAAAGTAGTAGCTGACAGCACCAGGGGTTCCAAACTTAGATACGACTTCAAAGGACATGCACTATGTGCAATTTTCCCTCCTCCACTGTTATGACCTCCTGTCCCTATTTACAATATCCTGATTCAGAGGAATTCTGAATTTCCTAACCACCTACAAATCCAGCACTGCTTCATGCAATCAGAAGCAGAGCACAAATATTAATTCAAGTCCCAATTTTGGGTCCATAAATTAATGAACACTATTATGAAGCCCCCAGCTAGTCCTAATTTGCTAATTCAGAATTGTTTCATCTGAGACAACATTCTGCTGCCTTAAAGAGATGAGTCCTTATTAATTTGGAAATTCATTAAAGCAACCAGTAAACAAAAATTAAAGAAAATTACACAAGTTTCTTCAAAAGCAAGTAACATCTTAACAAGCAGCATGACTGTGCCTTTGTTGAATACCTGAGGTTTTACTCTACCTATAAGCCAGCATGTTAGGCCGTTCTATTGTATTGATCCTGGCACAAAGCAAGAGACTCCTGTATGAGAGATAAGGACTTTATTATTCATGGCATGTCTAGTGACATGAACAGTACATTTTTATCAATTCCACTTGTCCCTCAAATCCTGTGAGGGCAACATAGATGCAACCACGTGGATGCATACACATGCATCACATTATAGGAGAAGAACCTAGGCCCAAGGAATCCAAAGCTTTTATAATTATAAGCATGCCTACCCTTTGCTCAAAAAGAGTTATCATCTCATTCTTTCAAGGATGCAACTAAATCTGACTATAGGGGGCTGGGGAGATAGCTCCGAGGCACAAGTGCCTGCTGGGCAAGTGCAAGGTCGTGAGTTCGAACCCCAGTCCCCCCCCCAAAAAAATAAAATAAATAAATCTGACTATACCCTGAAGGGAAACATTTTGTCTGTCTTACAAGGCTATTCACTGTACAAACAACACTGAAAAGATTTGCAGAAATGTAAGACCACTGGAGAACTGACTCCCAGTAGTATAGTTCCTTTTGCAGGAAGACTTAGAAGCTGTGACCTAACTATAACAAACATACAGGTAAAATATCAAATATCTCTGCTCTCTAAAGGGAAATCTTGATCCTCACCTCCAGTCTTATTCCCTTTATTTTCCAGGTGGCATCCTGAATTGACTGAAGGCCATTACCTTTCATTCAAAGAAATTCCATTTAATATTAGCTATGGATCAGGTGCAACTTGTCAGGGTAGAATAAAAAACTCATACACCAACTCTAGATAAAATCAGTTCTTATCCCACTCCAGCACCAAGTAACATTTGCTTGGAGAGCAACACTTCGGTGAAAGGAACAATGCAAAAAGAATCACTTTCACTTAGTCCTACCACAACTGCAATTTTTAGAAATGTGCTGTGACTAAACCAATATTGCATCGTTTCTGAGGTACATCTGAAAGTATACAGCAGTCTAACGGGCTAATAAAGGTGGTACAGCTTATTTAGAAGGTAAGCATTAGACTGAACCTGAACTACAATTCATTCCCTCTAACTACTACCTATAAAACATTATCAAAAGCTCGTAGTTCATCACTATTTCAGACCTAATGAAAATAAGTAAATATTCTGCAATAATCTAAAATCCTTAGAAGAAATGAGCAGAGAAATGAAGGGAAACTTACCAATCTATATATGATAATGTTCATAAAAATATAAAATGATGCATGGCAGGCAATTTCATTCATTTCTTATTCCATATAATAGATGTACCTGAACTATGCTATAGGAAAGTGCATAAAAATGAACAAACTTACATACTTTTTTTCCTTATATAAAAATAAAAAATGTTAAATGTACTACTTCAAAACTGCTATTACTTACATGTGAGCATATGTAGAATATATAAAATTTGGTTAGTATCTTGTCACATTTTAATGCCTCTTTGTGCAATTGTTTTTAATCTAAAAGAACTGTCAGAATGAGAAAGAACAGAAAAAAGAAAACAGGAGGTATCACAGCTGTTGATGCAAGCAAGAGTCTGAAGTATTAAGAGTCTGATGTGGGAGCCTGATGGGAAAGGACAGTCCCATTGTCCGGGTATTCGCTTTCAACACATGCCCTCTGCAAAGGCAGGTGATCTCTTGATTCAATATTCTCTAGAAGGGTGCTATGCTGTCATTCGGGACAAGTTAATGCACAGTTTATAACACTGAAACTTTGTTGAGTAAGACGTATGAGTCACAGAATTTCTAAGCTACTCCATGATGAATTAAATTATTAACTGTAGTACAGAGCAAAAAACTTACAAACTACATATCGGACAAGATGAGAAAGATGCTTTAAAACCAGCAATTACAAAAAACAATAACAAGCAGATCTCACTGACCTGCAACAACCAATGAAGGAAAACTTAGAGCACAGGTTGTTTGAGAAGAAAGGGTACAAACAAAAACATGCTGTGAGCTGGCAAGATGGCTCAGGAGTCTAAAGCGTCTGCTTAGGCAAGCTTAGGCAACTGCAGCAACCTCGGTTCAATTCCCAGCACTACATGCTGTGTGAGCTCTGCCCCCAGGGCAGGCTGAGCTGGATATATATATTTCAAGGAGATACCATAGATGCTAACGAGAGGGCAGACTACATACATGCTCGGTGAGAATAGGCCTGTGAGCCATGCAACAATTAAGCCATGTGGAAGCATAAGACTACTAAAAAATGAAGAGGAAGGCACATCTCTATGCAGAACTATATTCTCTAAACTTTTTCAGTTTCACAAAGAAATGATGATAAATGAATCACTGTAATAACATTCAAGCATCAAAACAATGTTTAAGAATGGCACTGTACTTTAATCCTCGCATATACACAGGTAAATTTGGCATTTCAAGTCAATATAGTGTTTATTAAGTGGTTCTTGAATTAACCTTTTGTTTTCAAAAGACAAGTATTATAATCTCACCACAATTTGTGTTAAAATAAAATGGAGAACCAAGGAGATATCACAGGAGAATAAGTGCCTACCTAGTAAGCCAAGGTCCTAAGTTCAGTCCGTGGTACCACAATAAAGAAAGAAAGAAAGAAAGAAAGAAAGAAAGAAAGAAAGAAAGAAAGAAAGAAAGAAAGAATCCAGATGAAAAATACAAAAATGAGCCATACAAAACCCAGAAAAACATGTTAACTGGGGCCGGGGAGATAGCTCTGAGGCACAACTGCCTGCCTGGCAAGTGCAAGGTCATGAGTTCAGATCCCGGTCCCACCCCCCCAAAAAAATGTTAACCTACTGAAGTCATCTAACAGAATGGAGAGAGATTTCAGAATATTAAAGGAAGAAATCAGAGATACAAGATTTCTAGACTTAGCTACATAAGAAAAGAAAAAACAACCTATCACAAAGTAAAATAATAATTCATCATTGAAACCTGACCAAGGACATAAGCAAATTAAAAAAAAAGTTATCAATGACAAACACATGAAAAATATTCTATTTCACTTTTCTCAAACTAAATGCAATGATTAAGATACAATTAACCCATCACGTTTAAGGAAGTTTTAGCAGTGAGACACTTTGGCACACCACTAGTGTAAATACAAACTGAAGTGACTTTTCTGGAAAACAGTCTTGCAAAATAAATTCTTCTACATGTTCATATTGACACAAGAATTCAGTCTCCAGCAGTGTTTGAAACCAAATCAAAATACTACTATAAAAATGTACCTGTATATCTGCATTATTGAAAATAATAATGGCCTGAACATATAGTTCAGTGATAAGAGTACTTGTCTGGCATGTGTGAAGCCTTGGGTTCATTCTCTAGTCTCATAAAAAAAGGAAAACCTCAAGAAGTATCCAGACCTGGTGATGCACATCTATAATCCACTCTTTCGAAGGCTGAGACAGGAGGACTGCAGCCTAGGCAATTTACCAGGTTTTGTTTCAAAATTAAAAAATGTAAATGGCTGAGCCTATACTTCAGCAGGTTCCCTGGGTTCAATTCCCAGTACTATTAAAAAATAAGAGGGATCCGGCAGGATTGCTCAGTGGTCTAAAGCGCCTGCTTAGGAAAGCTTGGGCGGCTGCAGGGACCGCAGTTCGATCCCCGGCACCACATGCTGCACCAGCCCTGCCCTCAGGGCAGACTGAGCCAGCCATAAAAATAAAATAAACAAACAAAAGTTCTGAAACAAGAAAAAAAAATGAAATAAAATAAAATAAAATAAAAAAGAAAGTAAAAAAAAATAAGAAATAGGGGCTGGGGAGATAGCTCCATGTCACAAGTGCCTGCCCAGCAAGTGCAAGGTTGTGAGTTCAAATTCTGGTCCCGCAAAAGGGAAAGAAAGAAAGAAAGAAAGAAAGAAAGAAAGAAACTTAAACTTTTAAAAATATTGTAGTTTAGATTTATCAATATGGAAATGTATTCACATGGTAACTAGGATATTTAGAATACACAACTATATAGAGGGCTTCCTTTTAAAAATACACATTTTTACGGCCAGAAGTAGTGGTGCATACCTATATTCCCAGCACTCAGGAAGTGAAGGCAAGAGGATCACTGGGAGTTCGAGGTCAGACTAGGCTACAAAGTGAACTCAAGGCCATCCTGAGCTACAGAGTGAGACTTTTTTTTATGGCCAGATCAGCCTGCCCTGGGGGTGGGGCTGGAGCAGCATGTGGTGCCAGAGATCGAACCATGGTCCCTGTGGTTGCCTAAGCTTTCCTAAGCAGGCGCTTTATACTGCTGAACCATCTTGCTGACCCTGAGTCTCTGTCTACATATGTTATACAGTACTGCATAAACTTCTACACTTACAGAGACATGGAAGGTGATGAGCAAGGGGATGAAGGAAAGACACTAAAATACTGATATTTACTTAAAGTTGGTGTAATGAGGAGTGATTTGTATGTTCTCCATGCTTCTCTAGCTTTTCTATAAAAAGCAAGCACCAATTTTTTGTAAGAAAAAATAGTAATATGCTATTTTAAAATTATTTTGCAAGGCAAACTGAATTCTAACCATTTATATCTCATTCGTGGTATTTATAAATACAAATAACTACACACATAAATGAAAATTACTGTTGTGTATAATCATTTTATTTTTATGGAGCACAACTTGGTCTATTACCAAGTATCTATCACTATGTTATATAAAATTACATTGCTATGTCACCATTTTCTAAAAATGCAAATTAGAATGAAAATATGCAACTTTTTTTTAAAGAATTTTTAAAATTTTGTTTATTTATTTTTTTCTTGTTGCAGAACCTTTATTTGTTTATTCACTCATTTTTATGGCCGGCTCAGCCCACCCCGAGGGCAGGGTTGGCGCAGCATGTGGTGCTGGGGATCAAACCACGGTCCCTGAAGCCCCCCAAGCTTCCCCAAGATGGCACTTTAGACCACTGAGCCATCCCGCTGGGCCCCAAAATATGCAACTTTTAATGGTAAACTCATACTTTCACTTAGATTATTTTATTAACACAAAAACATTCTAAATAATTATTAGTCTGGATAAGTAAGAATGTGTCTGTATCTAGGGCAACTGAATTGATGTGTGATTAATTTCACTTTGCTGATCTTTCTGCCTTGGTAAAGGCCAACTAGCCACTGAAAACCAAGTGGATCTGTTTATACAGTGTACTTATTTTCATGATGTAAGATATCTTAGTATAATGATGGAAAACCTTTTACAGACTGACTTAGTAACTTTTATCAATGCTGAGACAAAATACCTCACATCTGTAATTAAAGGAGGAAAGTTTTTTTTTTTTCATTTATGTATTTAGTACAAGGGCTCACTCCCGCAGCTCAGACTCCTCGTACTGAGCCTCCTGTTTTCAGCCTCCCCAGTCCTGGTATTACAGGCATGCACCACCATGCCCAGACTTAGGAGAGAAGGTGTAAGCTCATGGCTTATAGAAGTTTCAGTCCATGGTCAGCTGGTCCCAAAGCAAGGTGGCATGGAACAAGGCCAACACAGAGGACAAACAGCTCTTGGCAGGCAGAAGGCAGAAAGGAAGTACAGCAGCAAGTAACTGCAGCTGCCCCCTTTTGTCTCTTATAGTCTACCTGAGCTACCAGCCCTAAGGCAGTGTCACGGTTTGTGTCTAGGTGTCCCCCCAAGCCTCATGTAGTCATGAGGCAGACTTCTAGAGTTTGTGATTACTTCATGATCCAATGCTGGGATTATGAGTGTGAGTGCTGCTAGAATTATCGGTGTGAGTGCTACCCCAGGCCTGAGGTGGACAGCCTGGATTCAGCATAAAGAAGGAAGAAAAGCTTGCCCACTGCCACAGCCACTGCTTCTCCATTTTTTGCGCTTGCTGTTTTGCTATGAACTACTGCCTTCTGCCATGTGCCACTGCCTTGGATCAAGATGATTAAAGAATGAAACCTCCACAAACGGTGAACTAAATAAACCTTTCCTTTGTTAATTCAGGGTGCTGGGTATTCTGTTCCAGCAATGAAAGAAAAGTAAACAAGACAGGCAGATAGCTCCAATACCCAGAGCTGAGGACGCTTAATCTTAGCATCACATTCTCAATTCCAGCATCACGCAGCCTATATACAACTATGTCTGAAAAGCCCACCTATGACTGTATGAGGCTTTGTAGGGACATGTAGACACAAGCCATAACAGAGACCAAGAAATCAGCTTTCAACCTCAAATCTACTTATTTATTACAAAGTGCTAACACTGTCCTTTTGTGTGTTATCCAATGCTTGCTGCTGGAGCAATGCTGGGCAACTTGGCTCATGTATTCATAGAGAGGGCTCTACATGCCTGCTGCAGCATGTGTGCTATAGGTTCACCACCACTGCCTTAGTACCTTCCTATATGAGAAGGGAAAATCTGACATTGTGAACAAAGTCTGAATCCAACACCCCAGAAAAATTGCAATAGACTTTGGGTTTTTTTTTTTAATTTTTGGTGGGACCAGGGTTCAAACTCACAACCTTACACTTGCCAGGCAGGCACTTGCACCATGGAGCTATCTCCCCAGCCCCTGCAATTGACTTTGGATCCTGGGGAGGTCCAAGTGCAATGTACCATGCTACACAAATCTGATTTATCTTTGATTTATCCAGGTTAAGACTAAATTTATAGCCCATCAGACTGTGCCCCTTAAAGTAAATACTACATTTAGAAAGTACAGGCCAGGGCCCAGCAGGATGGCTCAGTGGTCTAAAGCACCTGCTTAGGAAAGCCTGACGGCTACAGGGACTGCAGTTTGATCCCTGGCACCACATGCTATGCCAGCCCTGCCCTCAGGGCAGGCTGAGCTGGCCATAAAAATAAATGAACAAACAAAAGTTCTGAAACAAGGAAAAAATAAAAATAAAAAATTCAGAAAAAAAGAAAGTATAGGCCAGTCTTAAGTTATTAAACAGCAAAATAATAAATACTAGATTCTGAAACTAAAAGTAACTTATAGAAAATTAACAAATTACAAGGTAATGACAAACTGGGCCATGGTGGTGCACACCTATAATCCCAGCACTTGGGAGGCTGAGGCAGGAGGATCAGTGCAAGTTAGAGACCAGCCTGGACTACAAAAGTGAGCTCAAGGCCAGCTTGAACTGCATAGGGAGACCCTGTCTCAAAAAAAAAAAAAACATAGAAAAACACAAAGTAATGACAAATTCCACAAGCCAAACTTAGAAAAATCAGTGTGATTATGTTAGGTGGGCAAATAGCCTTTTAGTTTCAGAATCCAGTATTTACTATTTTGCCGTTAAATAACTTAAGAATGTCCTGTACTTTCTAATGGCCTGTCTTTCTGCCAGTAGTAAGACCAAGTTTAGATAGCACATTAGTAACACAGAGATGGCACTATCAGCATGGTATTACCTCATGTAGCCCCTGGTCCTGTAAGACAAAGCCAAACTGGATGGGCCAAATGAAAGACAACACAAACTCCATATTATTCTTGAGTCAACTCTGGATTGCAGCTGTACAATTTTATACTCATAGCTGTATCTGAAGAAAAAGCCCATGCCTCATCAGAATGAAAGAAGATGGGTAAAAACTGGCCTTGTGACAGCTCCTCAAAAGTAACTCTATCTTGGCAAAACTGGGGAAGATCAGAGTATTCCTCCAAGACTGAACTCCATAAATGACTCTTGCCTATGTGACCTATATGGATACATCTAAGCTCACCAGAGCACCAAGTGAAACCATTTTCCTACAGATTTTAGTCAGATGAACAGTATAAAGAAGCTAATATATGGAGCAGTCATAAGTTGCCATGTTCCTTCCTGTAATTTTCAATTTAAAAATTGGATAAGTTGGGCCCGGCAGGATGGCTCAGTGGTCTAAAGCGCCTGCTTAGGAAAGCTTGGGTGGCTTCAGGGACCGCGGTTCGATCCCTACCACCACGTGCTGCACCAGCCCTGTCCTCAGGGCAGGGTGAGCTGGCCATAAAATTAAATAAATAAACAAAAGTTCTGCAACAACCCAATGCCCACCCTTTAAAAAATGCAAATATTGGGGCCCGGCAGGATGGCTCAGTGGTCTAAAGCGCCTGCTTAGGAAAGCTTAGGCAGCTGCAGGGACCGCGGTTTGATCCCCAGCACCACATGCTGTGCCAGCCCTGCCCTCAGGGCAGGCTGAGCCAGCCATAAAGATAGATGAATAGACAAGCAAAAGTTCTGAAACAATAAAATAAAATATTCTTTAAAAAATGCAAATATTTATTTGGCTCACATTTTCAAGGGTTTGAATCCATGGTCGGCTCCCAAACAGACAGATCAGCATGGAAGCGTGTATTAGAGCAAAGCTACTCCCATCCCACTGCCAGGAAGCAAGGTACAAGGAAGGACGCAAGCAGGGTGCAAGGTAGGAAGGGCCGGAGACCAGATGTGGTCCTGAGGTCATGACCCTGTGACCAACCCTGGAGGTGCTTTACTAGCCTACTAGGCTTCCCCTAATCCAGTCAAGATCACCATTAACAATCACTCTCTAATTATACTTCTCTGTTTCAACTACATTATTTAAGTTCATGACTAGACTGTTTAGGTAAGCGTTTGTGCATTAGCTGAACCTGAGCTGAATGACTCTATGGTTCTTAATCCATATGCACAGGAAATGAAATAAGTCAAATATACCGCTGCTCCTATGTTCTGCTTCAGACTTTTGCTTCAACTCAAGCTCAACTTTACTTCTGTCAGAGAACATGCCAGATCACTTTTGAATTTTAATATACTATCCTTTAGGTTATTTCACCTTTCATTGGCAGCTTAGTCTGTGTCATCAATACTTAGATATTATTTGAGTAATAAAATAATTTCACTTTAAAAAAAAAAGTTCTGAAACAAGAAAAAAATAAAATTAAAATTAAAAAATTCTCAAAAAAATTGGATAAGTTGGGCTTAAGGACATAGTTTAGTGTTACAACCCTTGCTAACACATGCAACGCTCTGGATTTGCTTCCTAGTACTGAAAATACGACATTTACTATCAGCTGTTACAAACAGGTATAGTACTGACAGTAGGGAATTGATACATAGACTGACTTATCTGCCCTAAAGAAAGCTAAATTCCTCGGGGAGAAAACAATGTTTACTCAACAAATACAATCGTACCTGGCTGAGTATTCATATTAAATTTAAGCACACAAAATTAGTGAAATGGATAAATTATGGTGCATCTCAACACTGTATGACAAGGCAGTCCGCAAAAACCATACTCAAATCATGGGATTTGATCCAGAGCACTGAAAAAGTGAACCATGTTTTAGAAGTTGATGCCATGTAGTATGCATAGGGTCCTGGGTTGGAAACACAGCCCTAAATAAGTTACAAAATAGTTCTCATCGATGTGATAGTGGCATGACGAAAACTTAAAGAGTAATTTCTTTATTTTTTCATTTTATTTATTTATTTTTATGGCCAGCTCAGCCTGCCCTGAGGGTAGGGCTGGCGCAGCATGTGGTGCCGGGGACCAAATCGCGGTCCCTGCAGCTGCCTAAGCTTTCTTAAGCAGGCGCTTTAGACCACTGAGCCATCCTGCCGGGCCCCTTAAAGAGTAATTTCTAAGAGAACACAACAGACTACAATGACAAGAATTTTGAGGCAGCAATATTACTACATAGATAAATGTGAGAAAACTCAGTTATTGGGTAACAAAATTGTCTACGAGCTGCTATTAGAGCCATTAATCTCTCATAACTAAATATAACAAAACTACATCTTGAAGGCAGTAGATTTGTGGTCTTAACTGTGCCCATGGCAAATGGAAGATAACAGACCAACATAAGAGAAAATTAAACCAAGACATGTTACAACACAAAGGGAAAAAATCCTCAACCTAACCACACAATGTGCTTTTATTTCCTAATTTCTTCTGGACTTCATTTACCAATATGACTTTCAACATAAAACCTGTTTAAACAATACATTAATCCTTAAATCACTTTATAGTTTAGTATTTGCAATGTAAACATAGTATTTAACATCATAAATATTTATAAATTAATTTCATTCAATATCTAACCTATTTCAAAGTAGCCAACCATGTGGGTATGAGAGTACATGTCTGTGATCCCAGCACTTAATAGAAGGCTCAGGCAACAAATTTATACACTCAAGCCCAGCCCAGGCAACTTAGCAAGACCATACCTCAAAATAAAAAACGCAAAAGGGATGAGGATATAGTTCAGTGCGAAGGCCCTCGGTTCAATCTCCACCACCACAAAAGGTAGCTAATCACTTTTTTTTTGCTAATCACTTTAATAAAAGTATATCTAATGGTGTAATACAGAATATGTTAAAATTATAGCTGAATTCCAAATTGCTAAAACTTGGTAATCATACCTTTGCTTATGAACCAACAGTGTGCTATTTCTTTCTCCATTCCGGTACTTTGTAAAAGAACACAGTGTGATAAAATTACAGTGATTTTAAAATTATAGTAAAATATATACTGCTATTAATCGCCCTCCCAGTGATTCCCCTTTGCTTCTCACTTATTCCACTGTCCATGCCAGTTTCTGGAGCCGTTCTGGAGATCCTGCTCTGTGCACATCTTCAGTTGTGCTGTTGTGGCTGCATTAATGCCCCGAATAAACTGCAAATATCGATCTTCCATAATCATTTTGACTTTAAAAAAGAGCCAAAAGTCACACAGTGCCAGTCCTGGTGAATAAGGTGAAAAGACAAGGACAAACCAAAATGCTTATACCAGCCCACCTTTCCCCTGTATGGCACTCAGTGGCAATGTTTACTGTATTTTTATTCATAGCAAGACGACTTCCAGAACTGCTTCAGGAAGCATCAAGAACTTTGGGACAAATGTGTGCAAAACAAGGGGAGATATCCTAAGCAGTATTAATGACAAATGTCTTTTATGTAATAAATTTTTAAAAATTTAAATACTCACCAACCAATCATATACTTTAATCATGCCTTAGAAGCAAACTTCAGAGAGACAATGAGAGGTCCAATCTGATTGATCTATAGGATACACATGTGAGACGTAGAGAAAAATACAGAGGAAAGGCAAAGAGACAAATAGGAAAGAAATTCAAAAAGCACCAACGATAAAAAGCAGGCTTACCTGAACAAAATGAGTTCATCAAATTCTCTGTGTCACACACTAACGGCACACTTATTGGAATGAAAACAAAGCCACTACATTCAACTCTATTATGCCCAACTCGGCCTGTCCTGGTGGTGAGGCTGGCACCCTAAGCAAGCGCTTTAGCCCACTGAGCCTTCCAGCCAGCCCACCACATTCAACTCTAAATCCAATAAAAAGAAATGTACACATTTTCTTTTAATGTTAACATTTCTGAAATCTATGTATTCATTGTAGTATTGCTTAATTTTTCAGTAAAGTTATTAAATTCATGTTTCATGGTATAAGAAAAGAAAAATATTAATCCCAATAAATATTAATGGCTGCTACAGTTCAATCGCAGTTCAAAGCACTCATGTAGACGATGAAGGAAAAGTGGACTGCTAAAGGCCTAATCTGGGATGCAGTGGGGCAACAGAAACCCATAAAGCAGAAGAGTAGAAGAGTGCCATTCAGGGGGAAAAAGTATGGAGACATGGAACAGCTGGATAGTTTTAAGGACCAGGACAAGAAATACAGCCTGAAGACAGTATGAGACTAAACTGCAAGGTTCTAGGCCAGGAATATAAGGATAATTCACTAGAAAACAAGTTAGTGTTATACACCTCATTAATGTAATGAATGACAAAAAAGCTATGATCATCTCCATATACAAAAAAGCACTAGAGCCAGGGAGAGATGGCTCTGTGGCACAAGTGCCTTCCTGGCAAGTGCAAGGTCATGAATTCAAACCCTGTTCCTGCCAAAAAACAAGCAAACAAACAAAAAGTACTGGAAAAAAGTCCATATCTTCTTTATGATTTAAGAAATCATCAAAAAACCCCACTATAAATAAATTGAAGGTGAAAATAGTCTTTTTGGAGCAGGAGAACAAAAGATGAAGGGAAGCAAGGGAGAAAGTGGATCTATTAGAATAATTAAGATATTTCACGTACATTTAGCAATCCCCCAAAACAAATGCAAATTTTATGTATTGCAAACATACACCATTTAAAAAAAAATTGGTTTAAAAGGGAGTTTCGGGGCTGGGAAGATAGCTCCGAGGCACAAGTGCCTGCCTGGCAGGTGCAAGGTCACGAGTTTGAACCCCGCTCCCGCAAAAAAAAAAAAAAAAAAAAAAAAAAAAAAAAAAAAAAAA
>PVJA010011188.1:26499-55482 GCA_004027025.1 Myocastor coypus | reverse complement strand
CTTTGTAGAACTGTTGTTAGTGTCAGCCTTTGGGACGAGTCACGGCCATTGCTTGGCCATTTTGCTTTCTGTGAAAGCCTGAGAGAATGTTTTTCTCTGGGTGACTCTCCTTAGACGCACTGCAGTTCATTCATCCCTTTCCTCTGAGGTCCCATAATCTCCTTGACCAGGAAATTTGGGACACCTCTGAGTTATAGGACATTACAGCACAGGTTCTCTTATATCCTGGGTCTTTATTGACCTTGAAGGGCTAGCTTTTAATTCACTTCGTTCGTATAAGATTATTGTCTTGGGAAACTTCTTTCTAAGCTGATTCTGTAGTCACCACCATACCATCACCCTAAATGAAATTTGACTTGAAACTATGCAATTAATGGATTGATTATTTATTCATAAATGGCATATTAGTAAATGCAAACATGTGTGGATGTATCTTAAAATGTGATTTGTAAATCTTTTATGATTGTTAATGTTTAAAGTAAGTGAGAGCTGGGGAGATAGCTTAGCAGTGTAAGTGCCTGCTTGGCAAGTGCAAGGTCCAGAGTTTGATCCCAGATACCTAAAATAAAATAAAATAAAATAAAATAAAATAAAATAAGTGAATCTTCTTAGTATGATTTGGGTAAGTGTCCCAGAAATGTTGTTGTGCTGAAGTATCTACTCTATGAGGTACTGGAAGATGAGAGAAAATCTAAAGAATGTTACCTGGTGGGAAGAAATCATGATATTGGGTTCTGCTCTTTATTGGGACCATAAAGCAGGGACTTTGGCCCTTTCTCTCTTTCTTCCTATGGTAGCTGTCATGGACAGCTGTCTACCACACACTATTGCCAGAACAGACTGTGTCAGTGTAGACCCAAAGCAACAAGACCAGGTGAGCATGGACTGCAAACTTAGAAACTCTGAGCCAAAATAGAGATTTGTTATTTCTACTTTGATTACCTCAGGTGTTTGATCACAGTAATGGAAATGTAACTAACATACTTGTTGAATGAGAAAATGTCACAGTAAACAAATTAAGAGAGTACATGCTTTCTGTGTCGAGCAGAGGCTTCAGGCTTTTAACTTTTTCCCATATGGGAGGTCCAGATTCATTTATTTCTTGTTAAGAAGTTAAACTTCAAGGAAAGGGAAAGACCATTTCTTCGTTTGTTATGTAAATGGAGAAAATGATGAGTGTGATAAATCCTTGATATAAAACTTTGCCTAACTTGACAACCTTCTTCTACTGAATCATTTGTGAATGCGATTCATGCTTCTATAAAAGGGGCCCCTGAGCTGTCCCGTGCTCCTTTATATATATGAGGACACAGAAAGAAGGTTTCATCTTTGAAGGTACAAATGGATCTTCAGCAGGTAGCAGTTCAGCAATATCTTTCTCTGGTACTTGCTTGGCTTGAAAGCTGAGACATGAATTTTTACTCTTGACTAGCTACTTGGTCCATAATGTTTCAGTATGCCAGCCCAAATAGACTAACAGTCCCCCATAGTATGGAAGGCCTACCTAAAGCCAGGGATTTGGTAGAAGCTTAGCTGATAAAAGCTCTCTTCTTGTATTAGAGGAGATTTCAAGAACAAATCCTTCATCCTGTCTTCTCTCAGGTGTTTGAAAACAGTCTGACAGGGTCAATGTTTGTAGAACAAATCAACTTGTGATAATATTATTTGTATATTTATCACAATGGTGAACTGAGAATGTTCTTTGCCTTCTGGGACTCTCTGATGCAATTTTCTGGGTTTTTTTTTCCAAATATAATATCCACTTATACATCTGAACTTTAGGGTTGCTATACATTATTTAGTTTTTAATTATCTTAATCCATAAGTATTTAATTGGAAGAAAAAATTGTATATTTAGTACAGAGTCTACAGGGTTTCACTATGTAGATTGGGTTCATAGGATCCTGCTGTTTAAGCCTCCCAAGCTCTGGGATTACAGGTGTGTGTCACCATGCCTGGTCTCAATCGCCCTTTCAGCACACTTTGGGGGTGGATCCAGCATGGCACACAAGCGATGAAACCCTGGTCTCTGTGCTCTGGAAGAAAAAAAAAATTATATCGAAGTCTTGTACTGAAATTTTAAAATTAATTTACAGATTAGATTTCCACTTATAGAATCCTAGGATTAAAGATCACTCAATGCATATTGAGAGGACATCGCCCTTTATAGAAACACCTCCTGGGCGTCAGTCTACTCAACAAGAAAGCTAGGTAGAGTTGCAGCATGCTTTCAGCATGCCAGATGTTCCCTCTGCTCATTCTTTTTGGATGAAACCAATTAAAACTGCTCTGGCTCACTTATATTTTGGCTAGAACAAATCCCCATTCTTCCTTTGCTGCACATAAAGTATCATCCACACAGACGAACAATAAGAAACAATGAACTGAGTGTTGAATGCCGCCTTGATATGCAGTCATCATGCCTGGCCACTGGCAACAGAGTTGCAAGCACCTGGCTAATTGTACACCGGAAGGAAGGCTTTCTTCCTAAGGACGGTTTTAGGACCTGTCTGCCGTAAACAGCTCCTTTACTTCTCATTGGGATTTAAGATGTACATATGACATGTGATTGTTTCTTGTCCTAGATTTATAATGCTGACTTCACTTAGAAATACTTCCTGGAGTTTGGAAGGAAAAAGTAAGAAATTGAGGACATCTTCCTCTATGTATAGCTATGCTTAAAATAAATTTTCACTCTTTAAAGCTACATGTGGTAGTATTTTTGTGTTTATGGAAGAAAATGAGCACATCTCTACATTTCTGTTTTTCTTTTTTCTCCTTTTGTTTGTCTTCCTGGGTAGAAACTCTTGTGATGTTTATAAATACCCCCCAAACAAATTGCTCAATGTCAATTTTTTTATGGCTAGCAACTGTGTGAGAAAAAGCAAGAGCAAATGTTCAAAGCAGAGGTGGCTCTGGCTCCTTACAGTGGTTGATTTGTCTGAAGAATTTATTTCAAATGTTACAGAAGCAAGTCCATTTCCTCTCAGGTTGCAATGCATGGGAGAGTCAGCTGTCTTTTGCAGATAGTTTTTATGGACCAGTTAGAGTCTTGGAGAGAGAGGATATGGTAATGGAGATGGAGAGTGACCCACAATCTGGAAGAGCTGGGAGAGTCTTTTAACTATGGTGATTGATTCTATTTCCAGTTCCAAGGCTTTCATCACTAACCAGAAGATTTCACAAATTAATGATGCTTTTTTCTGTGTCTGGTAGATTAAGTGCTACATCTGATGGTTACATAAAATCACAGTTGACTTATTGGCAGTAGAAGGATTTATGGCACTTGGGTCATTTGTTAACTCCCATCTCTTCTGTATCATGCTAGGATCAAAGTGAAGAGAAATGGAAATAAAAAACTTAGGAAGGAGATTGTTTTCTGGGGGAGGGGACACAGCTCACCACACTGTTGGCTACATTAACTTTGCCCTGCTTAATTCTACTTCATGACTAAAAATCAGTGCTTCTACTGGTTGTGCAGTGCTGAAGGGTCATTTTCTTGAGATTGGTGAAATCCTGGGAGCACTTCTACAAGGAACAAGCATGCTCATGAGGCAAGAGGAGCATGAGTCTCAATCATAGAGGAAAGAAGCATGCCAGGAATGCTTACTATGTAGCTGTGATAGTGAAGCTATTGGGTCTGTGTTTGCTTTTCTTTTCTTATAATCCATTCCCTGCACACATAGCTTAAAGGCTGTTAGCAAGGAGCTGGAATATAGTAAACTAACTTTTTTCCTGGGCCTTATATGTGTCCTCTATTCTTTCACACATAGAATCTGTCTGAATTTCACAACAGAACTGTTGATGTCTCCGTTTCACATAAGATTCAAGGCTTTGAATGGAAAAATGACAGTCCTGTAGTCATTGACTGGCCAGTTGATGTTACGCAGATATTTTTCTCCATTCTTAAGTTCTTTTTAAGATAGTTCATGCTATGGACTAGAGGACAAAGTAGGATGACATTTAGGGTTTGCATAGTGGCACCACTTTGTCTCTATCTATTGCTTATTGTATCGAATCTGAGGAAATTCAGATCTAAAAACAGCTCTGTTTTAATATTTCATTAGAAGATAGAAGGGCCAGCCAAATAGCTCATCAGGTTAAAATGCTTATGTAGGCAGACACAGCAGCTGTGGCTCGATCCCTGGTGTGCCGTGCCACACTCCCAATCCAACCCCCCACCGGATACACTGAGATGGTGGTTGAGACTGGGTGTAGTAGTGTATAACTGTAATCCCAGCTCTTTGGAAGGCTGAGCACAGGAGAATCACTAGTCTAGTCTATGTAGTGAGACCCTGTAGACCCTACCTAAAATACAAAAAAGAAAAAAAAAGAGATAGATATGCATTTACATATGCATTGCTTAAAAATTAGAATAAACACCTTCTGTTAAAATTATTATATTTCCTTACTTATTTGAATTGTAATCATGTTTGTGTTTTTATGATTAATAAAATATGCAATCACTCAAGGAGAAAAAGCAACTCTGACTGTCTTGTAGAGTCTAGTTACATTTCATTTTTTCACATGCACAAGAAACTGCATCTGATAGTGTCAGGACTGAGCTCAAGGCTTAATGTTCAGAGACATAGACAGAGTGTGAGAAAATATCCCTCACTTGTGGGCTAAATGTGTTATAAACCCTTTAAAAATGAAGGTTTTTTTTAACTTTTTTTAGCCTCTTCAGTAGTAAATGCCTTAATAGTTAGAAACAAAATGTAATGAATTTATTACTAAATAGTATAATTTATTTTCATTTTTTAATATTAGGAATATATTTAATTTTTGTTACAATTTCCTTTTTTTTCTATAAAGGAAAGCACAATAATTCATTCCACAATCTGACATCATCATTTTAATGTATTTACTTTAAATCTTTATTTTATGTTTGTAGCCTGACCACAGTGTTTTTATAATGTCATATTGTGAAATGTCATAATAGGAAAAATTTCTTAACAAAACTTCTCATTGATTTCTAACTTTTCATATATTTGATCACCTCTATTGAGTAATAACTGATGTACAATACACCAAATCCCTGACAAGTGTAGTTGGTTGTTGACCTATTTGAAATCATCAACCAAATCAGAATAGCAAACATATTCCAAAATCTCATTTCTGCCTCTTTCCATCGTTTTCCTCACCTCTATTTCTTATGCAAATATTTGTTTTCTGTTATTATAGACTAGATTATATTGACTAAAATTTTAGAATTTTATACGAAGGAAATTCTCCATAAAGGACTCTTATGTCGTGCGTTCTGCAGTACACATTGCTGTTAATGCATCACTATCATATATACCCATATCCTTCCCTTTTGCACTGAATCGTACTTCGGCTTCATCATGCTCAGCATCTTCATCACCCATCTGTTGATGGATGTTTGAGATATTTCTAGTTTTTGGCTCTCAAAGTTAATGGTCCCAAAGTTAATCTTAGCAAATTACCTAAGAGTGGAATCGTGGGGTTAGACAGCAGGTCAATATTTAACATTTTAAGAAATTTCCAAATTTTTCCAAAGTAATTTCACCTTTTTATGTTGTCAGCAGCAGTATATGAGAGGTCTAACCCTCCACAATTTTGCAAGCACTTAGAATGGTCGGTCTGCAAAGTTTAATTCAGTAGAATAAATGTGGTAGAATTTTTTAGCTGAAGTTTTAATTGGTACTTCCCTAATCACTACTGAAGTTGGCGAAGTCTTTGTTCATATTTTTCAGCCATATGTTCTCTGTGGAGGTACGTATTCTGAAACACTATGTGCATCTGGGTACTGAGGACTAGCTTAGTGGTAGAAAGAAGACCTGGGCTGAAGTGTAGTACTGTGTTTTTTTTTTTTTTTTGGCCCTAGTTCCATTTCTACATAGAAAAAAAACTAGCTTTAATTCTCAATTCTTAGTGTTCATGGGCACACTTAAGTCAAGTGAACTGAAAGTGAACTTCCATTCCAAGAACTGTCCATTATTTGTGCATATATTCAAAATTGCCAGATTCACCATGATCAGGCTTATGATGGTTTGATTTCACTGTGGTGGAAAGTGGACATGCATTCAGCAGATGCCCTATTTTAAATTTTCAACTTCATTCTTTTCCAAAGCTTGCATATGGTTCTTTTTATACTGCCCAGGGGCAGTGAGTTTTAGCTATTCATTGCCACTCAGATCCTACAAGGGAAAAATGAATGTTCTACAGTGTACTTCATTAGTAAGATCTGATGTTTCCTAGGTTAGATGCATTCACTGCATTATCAAATTTGATATTTTCAACTTACAAGGAGCTTGGTGGGTGGTAAACTTATTCTGACCTGATGAGTCTCTCCTTCACTTCACCTGGCTCCCTCTTGCAACACAAAGAGATAATCTCAGAGCAGTGACAAATTCTAATGTTGAACTTTCACTAAAATCCTCATTTGCAAGACTAAAATATAACACTAGGGAACAGGAATCCTCACCATGGCACCAACGATTTGCTGACTAACTTGGTGCTTTCCGTTGGATGGATGGGCACCAGTGCTTCCACAGTGGTCCAAATTTGGCCTGCTTTTGCCCAACACTTCTCAGTAAAATTCCTCCATGCTGTTTAGGTCTTACTGAGTGAAGCAGAACCTAAGTGACAGCAGAAAGCAGAGTCCCCATTTTGAGGCTATTTTTTGTTTGTTTTTGTTTTTGTTGTTTGTTTTATTTTTTAAATTTCAAATTGACATGACTTGACATGACTGACAGGTTCTTCTCCATTAGTAGGCGACCAGGGACATCACATTCAGTGACATTAACAATGGCTCAACCTTCTTATTGGTTTTCCCCTCAGAATGTTGCCATTTGTACAAGACCATCAGAGCAGTGAGAGAAAGCACCTGGGCCAGCTGAGCAATGAAGTCATA
Organism: Myocastor coypus; assembly: GCA_004027025.1. Lineage (NCBI taxonomy): Eukaryota > Metazoa > Chordata > Mammalia > Rodentia > Myocastoridae > Myocastor > Myocastor coypus. Next base: position 48,605 of record PVJA010011188.1, on the reverse strand, counting down.
GTTCTATACTGAGACTGTATCATGGGCTTCCTATCAGTAAACTGCAGGATACAAAAAGTGAACAACTAATGGCTCTGAAGCCATGAGGGCCACTGAAGAAGACCTCCTTTCTCCATGCTTCCAGCACATGATGCAATTCCCACCTGGATACAAGCAACCACCAAAGCCTGTAAGATCATTACACAATGAAAACCACTTCACACTTGACAGATTAGACTCCAAGAACTCACATACCATGGGTACTATCAGAAAACTCCTGATTTCCTAGCATCAGTGTCCTGGAGATGGCCAAGTGGATGGTGGAGAACCAACCAGACAGCTGTTAGAGGGGCCACCGGGTTCGTGCAATTTGATGTAATTTTTTTTTTTTTTCCTGAAGATGCATCACTTCTGGACATTGTGGCTAAGAACAAGTGTAGTGACTCCTGGAAATATAGAGAAAGAAGTAAAAAAACACTGTCAATTGGGAAATCAGACTGGCCTGCATAGAACCCATATCTCAGAGACACAGTTGATGGAGAAACATACCATTAATGAGACTACTGACAACTTTGGCTACCATTATCGTTGTGATCTGAAGCAATATGATTCATTGGTTGAATAAACGTTTAATGTACATAGTTTAATGAAAGGTTGTTGTAGAGGGTAAGATGAGGTTCACCACTTAGTTCTGGCTAAAGCTAGGCATGGTCAGGTCCTGTCTGAAAAACAACAGGATATTCTGGGTGTTGAAGAAGAGTATTGTCTTAGTCATATTTCTGCTACTGTGACAAAACCTGGCACAAAATCTTAAAAGAGGAGAGATTTATTTTGGCTCAACATTTCAGACATTTCTGTCCATGGTTAGCTGGCTCTGTTGTTTTTAGGGCTGAGGCAGACCAGATGCATCATGGGTATCATAGGAGGAAGCTATTTACACCAGGGCACCCAAGAAACAATGAGGGAGGGAAAGAGCTAGAATGGAAGGGGTCAGGGAAGAAACACATTTGCCAAGGTTATACCTCATAGCAAGTCCGTTGAAAAAGGCTTCACTTCCTGTTTTGTTCAGTGGCCAATAGCACCATCAGAACATGAAGGCAGAGATGGATTAATTCCCTGAAAAAATTAGAGACCACATGACCCAGTCAGCAGCCACTCTTGGATACAAGGAGCCTTTGGAGGCACACTTAGAATCCCAACCGTAACAAGTGCCTACCAGGGAAAGAAGCAGAGGAGGAGCATGAGTATGGCTCTGTCTGCAGGCTGATCCCCCATGCCTGGAAGATGAACGTGTTGTAAGCAGACGATGAGCCAGGAACATGGATAGCTGCAACCCCAAGTGCAAAGCCTTCAGCTCCAGCTTGCCCACGTGGCCTCAGAATATCACTTCGAATATTGAGCAGAAGCAGCATCAGCTGTGCTTCCGCTCTTCCTCAAAGTGAGTCAGCTGTGGGCCAGAGAACTCGGAGTGTCAAAGATGACCTCCTACCCTCTGTAGTTACCTATTGCCTCTACAGATCCTCTGTGTTTCTGCTACAACCAGGGAACCAGTTTGCAAAGAGTACATGATATTAATTTTAATGGCATTAAAATTTTTCAATGAATCATTCTTTTAATGTTATATAAAAGAAGGTATTGCTTGTTTAATCTAAACTAGCAAATGTTTTCTCTCCTCTGTCTTAAATATATTTTTTTTTTAGTAAAATTTAGTTCCATGATTCAATCCAATGTATGTAATCCAAGCTAGAGACCAAAGTTTACTTGCTGGAAAATAGCTAGTACTTTTTAAAAAGAAATCCTATTCTATTTTAGTCAGTTGTGCTGGTGCAATTTTTCTTTTCTTTCTTTCTTTAAAATTGTGGGGCTGACATAGCATTTGGTGCTGGGGATCTAACTGCTGTCTCTATGGTTGCCTAAGCTTGCCTAAGCAGGTGCTTTAAACACCTGATCCATCTTGCCCGCCCTATCACAGATAGTTTTCTATGTATGTCCATGTGCATCTCTGGACTCTCTCTGAACCTTGACCTACTTGATAATCCTGACAGAAGCATTACACTTTTGGAATTGTTGTTCATTATTGGGTGGTGTTCATCTTTCAAGTTTGTTTTTTACAGAGTTATTTTGGTGATTTTGTCTATATCATTGTCAAGTGAATTTTAACAAAAGCTTATCAACTCATAAAGTAAGACGTTGGAATTTTTCGTGAGGATTGTTTTGCATAAAACGTGTGACCTCATCATACAAAGCAAGTGGTCAATTCCTTGAAAAGGGCGTAACATTCCAAAGTGACGGTGCACCTCAGGAGAGGTCTTCAAAGTACGAGAAAAAGTAATGTGAATCTTAAGAGAAATAGACAAATTTATGGCTCTTGCCAGATTTGAGTATCTCCCTCAATAATTTACAGAATACATGAATAAAACATTAGTAATGATATAGACTATTGAAATGACAAATCAACTGAATTTGTTGATATTTACAGAGGACTGGCCTTGGGAGATAGCTCAGTAGAATAAGCATCTACCTGGCAAACGCAGGGTCCTGAGTTCAATCCCTGGTACTGAGGGAAAAAAAAAAAGTACAGAGGACCCTATCGCAGAAATGAAGTACAGGTTCTTTTCAAGCACAAATGAAATCATCACCATGAAACACCATATTCTGCACTCCCTGGCACACTGGTTGGTCATGGTACATAATACTTTTTTTATTGCTAGATTTAAGTTGCTAGCAGTATGTTCAGGATTTGCTTTTGGAATCAGCAAGATTGATCTTATAGATTAGGTGGTGTTCCCTCATCCGTATTCTCTGGAAGAGTTTGTGGGAGATGTTAATTTTTTTAAAAATTTAACTTGCCAGAGAAGCCATCTAATTTTGGCTTTTCTTCTTGTAAACTTTAAAATCACTCAGTCAGTTCCTAGCCCTTTAAATTGTTGTAGTCATATTTCAGTTGTTGTTGAGTCAGTGTTATTAGCTTGTATCTCTAAATGAATTTACTTAACCTAAGATTTTAGGTTACCTAATTCATTGGTATGTTCTTATGCATAGTATTTCCTTGTAATTCTTCTCATTAGTGTAACGTTGTTATGTTCTGTCTGATTTTGAAATTTAATAACTTGAGTAATTTCTGTCTCTCCTCAATCTAGCTAAAGAATTTTAATTATTGAATTTATTAAATAATGAACTTTTGTACTGACTTTCTTATAATGATTTTTTTTTTCTTTCTTCCTATTTTTTTTAATGGAGGGCAGGATTGAACTTGGGACTTTGAGCTTGCTAGGCAGGCACTTATGCCACAGATTTATCTTCCTAAACCCTCTGTAACGATTTATTATTCTTCCTTTATATTCAAATCTTTATTGTTTTATTTTTTCTCTTTGCCTTAGTTTTATTTTAAATTTTTTTCTTTCACTTTATTTTTTATAATTTAGTATTTTTATGGTTTAAATTTAACAATCGTTATATTACATATTTTCATCATCAGATCAGTTTAGATTAATACATATAGGTATATAAGATTGATCAAACAATTAAACATTAACCCTTTTAAATCAACATTACTTTTTTTTTTCTTTTCCCCTTTCTTTTTTTTTTGAAAGTTGACATATTGCATACTGTCCTCACAATCGTTCTACAGAGTACAGTGTGTGGGCATGACCCACCTCCCTATTGATGCTGCTTAGAAAAAAAATTTTTTTAAAAAAGGAAAAGAATATACTTCTCTTTGGACTAAGAGGAAGCAGATACATACACAGTCAAATGTTCTGCAATTGCAGTGGGCCACCGGTGAAGCTTGTAATGTTGGAGGCTATTGAATCTAAGCCTCCTAAAGCTCATCTCACCAATCTAGCTCTGTGTTTCATGCATTGTAATTAAGCATTTTATTGATGTTAAGTAATAACATTAGTCTGAGATATCTCTTCTTTTCTCACATAGTTGTTTTCTATAAATTTTGTTGTGTTGCTTTTATCATCTCAAATTATTTTCTAATTTTCCTTGAGATTTTCTTTCTCACATTTTCCTTTTTGATGTCCTTTTTCCTTTGTTTTTAAATTTCCATTGGCTATGTTATTTAAGATCCACACACCACACATTTAGCTTGTGTGTGTGTGTGTGTGTGTGTGTGTGTGTGTGTGTGTGTGTGTGTGTTTTAGGGAAGGTTCTACACGGTGTTCAAGATCTCACTACTAGATCAGACTCATAGTGATCTGGCTGTTTAGAGCCTCCAAAGAGCTGGAATGACAGGCTTGTGCCACCACACCCAGTCTCAGTTGCCATCTCAGTGCACCCCAAGGGGTAGGGCCAGCATGGCAGACCCAGAAATAAATCCTCCGGTCCCTGTGCCTGCTTGCAGACTATTTAATCCTCTGATCTATTTGGCCAGCCCTTGTGCTACATTTTTTTAAAATATGTTTTTCATCTTTGGGCAGCTTGCCTACACTAGGTGTGAGTAGGACCTCGCTGAGTCCATCCCATTTGAGTATTTCTAGTCCTCTTGAATGTATGTAATATTCCCACCAAATGTGGAAAACTTGAGCCATTCTCAAAACATTTTTCTGCCCCTTCCTAACTCTCTTTTCTCTGTGGGATACACATTATAAATGTGGTCTATCTTAATTTTTCTGCAACCCTTCACCCTTTCAGACTAGATGATATCAAAGGAACTATCAGTGAGATTGCTTTTTTTCCTGAAAACTCAAATATTCTCTTAAGTTACTGTTACATATTTTTCATTTCAGTCATTCAGTTTCTACCCTAAAACTTCTACTTAGTTCTTCAAATTTCTGTCACTTTATTGAGTTTCACCCTTAAGACATTTTGAGGTACTAGGGATTGAACTCAGGACCTTGTGCTTGCTAAGTAGGCACTTATTCTACTGAGCTATCTCCACAGCCCCTCACATTTAAGACACTATTAAGAATTAAATTAGCCATTCTTTTCACTTATTAAAACTGCAGTATAAAGGCCAGCAAGATAATTCCGCAAACTAAACACCTACTTAGGCAAGTGCAAGGACCAGGATTCTATCTGGTGCACCACTACCTGTGCCATCCCTGCCCTCAGGTGGAGTGAGCTAGGCACGTTGACCGGGGATGGTGGTGCACGCCTGTAATCCCAGTGTTGGGGAGGCTGAAATCAGGATGATCACTACAGGTCCGAGCTTTGAGACCCTGTACCAAATACTAAAATAAATAAATAAATAAATAAATAAATAAATAATTTCTGTTCTGATATTCTTAACTATGGGACTGTCCATGTTAGCTACATTTCTCTGCTTGTGGACACCCCCAAGTTAAAGTGGGACAGTTTTATTTAGCTCACTGGAGTCCACAGGTTCATGACAAGGCAAATGGCCTGGCAGAAGGCACTGCAGAGAGACATGGGGACAGAGGGCAGCAGAACGACAAGGGACAGCTACATGTCCTTCCATCTCTTCTGTCTCAGCTAGGGTGACAGCACTCACACTCTGAATCCTAGTGTCCTTGAACCTAACTTTGTGCTATGAATCAATCCCAACATCACATAGTCTCAATCCAGCCATTTCTGAAAGAATTAGGAAAGGAAGCCGATGTCTTTCTCTTTCTTCCTACCCTGTGTAAAGACACAAGACTCAGTGACCTCCAGGGCACTAAGAAGGCATTTGTGAGAAGGATCATGATAATATCTTGATCTCAGACTTCTAGCTTTTCTTATAAATGGCATCTAGCAATTCTTTAAATGTATAATGGCCAAATTTTTTGTAGTAAGGCCAACATTTGAGAGCATTTCTAGTATATGGGCCATTCTTTCTTACTTCTTTGTGTGTTTCTTAGCACTTCATCAAACATTTTTTTTTTTTTTTTTTGTCTTTTTGAGACAGGGTCTCCTTTGTAGCTCAGGCTGGCCTTGAGCTCACTTTGTAGTCCAACATTTTGAATTCACTGTGAATCTCCTGTCTCAGCCTGTTGAATGCTGGTCTTAGTATTTTCTTGAAATCTAGATATTTTATGCAATGTGTGGTAACTTTAAAGATAATATGACCCCCACTTCCTGGGGTTTATTGTTGCTGTACTCTTTGCTTAGCTTCTGTCTTGCAACACTTCTGTGAAGTCTGTGTCTCAGTTGCATGCCTCCTCTGTCACCAGTCAGCTAATAACTGGGCAGAGACTCCTGTAAACACCTATGACCACTGAGTCTCCACTCTTCAGTGATAGGTGATTTTCAGCTGGAAATTACAGCTCTGCTTCCAACTTTACTTGCTGCTTCTACAAGTGCCAAGGACAACCACCAATGTGTGCCAGCACCTTATAGGAGTGTGGTGTACATTTCTGTCCATGTGTGCAGCCCTGTTGTTGTTCGTAGCTGCATGTATTCCCATGAGTATATCAGAGCTCTACAATGACACCACTGAACATCTCTACTCACAGGTTTTCCTTATACCTATGCTTGTCAGCCTCTTACTTCTACTAATGCTTACTGATGTTGCAGACAGTTGGCATGTTAAGTAAGTCTTAGGATTTTTTTTTCAATAATTTCCCTAGTTGCTAGTTGTTGTCAACAAAAAGGCTAACCCTTGACTGACTGACTGATTTGTGCATCATGCCACACACAGATGATCTCTATGCAGGAGGATTTTGTAGTTTGTCCACAGATACCAAAAAAACAGTGACAACCGTCCCAGGGTTGGGTGTTTTGGGGGAATGCTGATCCCATCTGCTCACGGCACCGGTGCTAGACGATTGGGTTCCACAGCTACTGTGGTGTTGGGGTTGCTGATCTCAGAGATTATCTTGCAGGGTCAAAGAGAGGAGGCCAGAAGTGTAGAACCACAGAAACTTGTGTCTTCTAAGGGCTTAGAAAGTCATGAAGTGCTGTTATCACTGATATTCATATTCTCTGAGACTGTACATGCTAATGATTGCTAAAAAAATCTTTGGCTTGTTTCCAGAGGTCTGAGAAAGTAGATTTTGACATTTATTTTCTAGTATGATATCTGACTTGGATTTTGAAGGAATAAAAGATCCCTGAGAGTACAGAGAAGCGAAGGACATTCCAGGCTGGAAGCCACAGTCCTGTCATAGCTGAAATGGCTCTTCAAAAAGAGTAAAAGTGAAATAATCTATTCATCAGTCTCAAATAGAGATTCCTATTCAAATTACTTTTCTCATGGTGCCACTACAAAACTCCACAACCTCAGTGGTGGAAGCCCCAGAAGTGTGTCTGTGTTCTGGAGGCCAGAAGTCTAGAACCACAGACACTGGTATCTTCGGAGGGTCTTCAAGGAAACAGCCAGTCCCGTCCTCACCCCTCTGGCTGTTGCTGGGCATCTGCCTATATCCTCAGATCATTCTTGCCCCACATACAATATCCCTGTGGCCAAATTTCTCAATTTAGAAAGGCTTAGTTATACTGGATGAGGGTCTATGCCAATGAAGCCACTTTAACTTAGTCACTTCTGTAAAGGCTCTGTCCACAAATAAGGCTATACCCCGCAGTACTACTTGGGGAAGGGAAGAAAGACCTCAACATACATTTTAAGGGAGACACAATTCAACACATAGCACTGTAGAGAAGTTGGGGGCAGTAGCAGTTCAAGGAAAGGCCTCATGGAACTTCAGATAGTGGTGACACTGTTGAAACAAAGGGAAAGGAACATTATAGGAACTAGGGGGGGTAATGTACTATTTTTGACATTGACTCAAGTGCAAAATCTGTACTTTTTCTGTCCGCATGTATCAATAATATTCTGCACATTCTAGAGATTCACAATTATTGAATGAACAAATGAATAATAGTAGAAACTCTGTCAGTCCTTCAGGTGACTTGACAAATTTCCACCCATTTCTTTGTTCTGAAACTCGTGCTTACTTATCATCAGGATAAGACGCCTGACACCTGCAACTTAAAGGACTGTGGCTCACAATGTCAGTTCAGGGCTGGGTGGCTCTAAAAGGCATGGTGGGAAGCATCTGGCAGAGCGCAGCTGCACAAATTGCAGCATCCAGGAAGAAGTGGGAGAGGGAGCAAGGGAAGGGGCAGAAAAAGGGGAAGGGAGGGGAAAGAAAGAGGGAAAAAGAGAGTGTGAGAGAGAAGGAGGATGGAACAGAAGGAAGGGGAAAGGAAGAAGGAAAGAGGAAGGATTAAGAAAGAAAGAGGATGAAGAGGAGAAGAAGGAGCCAGAGCAGATCTATCCTACCCAGTTATGTCCCTTATGATCTGCTCCAATCAGATCCCAATATTAACAACTCATTCAGCTGATGAATTTGAGCACTCTCATGAACCAGTCATCTTTCAAAAGACTTCTAGAAAACATTCTAGTTGCAAACCATAATATTGTGCCTCTGGTCCCTAAAAGTCATGTTTGTCTCTTAATGCAAAATGTATTTCACTTGTCTCTAGGAGTAACATATCACTCCTTGACCACTTGCCATGGGACCCCTTCAAGGCATGCGTGATTACACCTTACACCAAATGCAGAAACAGTAGTAACTGTTTGAGGTTTGTACAACCGCTCTTTCTTTTCCATCTGTGCAATCTAAAATCATCCAAGGAGATTTCTAGGGCTGCCTAGATAGCTCAGCAGATTAAAATGCTTGCTTAGGAAGACACGGGGACTAGGGTTCAATCTCTGGTGTGCCATGCTGGCCCTGCCCCTAGAGCGTGCTGAGGCAGTGACTGAGACCAGACATGGTGACACATGCCTGTAATCGCAGCACTTGGCAGGCTGAAAAGAGCAGGATCATTCTGAGTCTGATCTGTGTAATGAGACCTTGTAGACCCTGTATGAAATACATTAACAAAAAGACAGAGATTTGTAGAAATTCCTGGCTACACTAGAACTCTATATTCACAAAAATAACCTAGATTGATGTAGCTCAAAAGAGTGCATATTAGCATGTACGAGGTCTGGGTCTGATCAGCTACACACACACACACACACACAAATAAATCTTAAGTAATTATCTTTTCCATATGATACAGATGAACCTTTAGAAAACATCGGTGTACTCATTACTTCCAAGAAGCAGGATTCCCAAGTGTAATTTAAATAATTTAAATGTAACTTTATTTTTTCCACATTTTATCATTAAAATATTCTGAATTACTGATCAGTGGACCAATCATGATTTTGCCTATTGCTGTGAGGTTCGCCAACTTTTATGATAGAAATCCTCAGTTTAATATTTAACGTATTCTCCCTTTAATACTGACCAACATTCTTCCTTCATATTCTTCTTCAGGTCTGTCTCATATCAGGCTGGCCACTGTTTAGATGAATGAGGGTCCACCAGAACCTGACACTCCCATCATAGAGTCCTGTGTAGTCTGCAGGACTGAGATTCCAGCAAGAAAAAGGAGTAAAAGAGGACAAAGAAACAGGAGCCTTCTTAAATAAATGATTTTACCCAGTCATCAAATTCTATGCTCTGAATTTGGCTTCGCATTTGGAACTCATTTTCTAATCTGAGATTATCACACACACACACACACACACACACACACACACACACACACACCCCTACCTATGGTTCATTTGTCAGGGATAAGTGTCTTCCTAGTGTAGACTTGACACTATGGGCTTCTTTCCCAGTTCTGGTCTCTTTCTGCTCCAGTTTCCTTAGCCTGGACCTCCCTGTGTCATAGACCTAAGTCAAGCCCAGCCCTCTCTCTTGCGTAATTCATATCTCTTCCTCTGGGGACACTTAAAGCGTTATTCTCTGACACTATGAGTGTCAGATGCAAGCCTGTGTCAGTGCAGCCCGGGCTACTCCATAATCTAGCACCAGCCTAGAGTCCTGTGGCTTTGATAATAGCAGTTGCGCATTTACACTGAAGCAATAGCAGAAGTGCTAGCAAGGCCTCTGTCCTGAGGAGGTGGTGATAAAGCGCTGACAGATTTAGAGGGGGAATGATATTCATTAGCTTTGAATTTCAGAACAACAAAGGAAAAATTCACTATTAGTGGGTCCCATGTGATGTTTGCAATATACTATAAGTAAATACGAGCCAGGCGTGGTGGTGCACGCCTGTAATCCCAGCACTTGGGAGGCTGAGGCAGGAGGATCGGTGTGAGTTCGAGACCAGCCTGAACTGCATAGTGAGACCCTGTCTCAAAAAAAAAAAAAAAAAAAAAAAGAAAAGTAAATACGTTGCTTGTTATTTGCTTGAAATTCAAGTTAATTGAACATCCTGTATTTCATCTGCCACCTTGGTACCTTTGTGCTGGTCAGATTCAGAAATTCAACAAGCAATCTAATTTTCACTCTGGATGAGGTATTACATATGATTATAGCCAGTTTTGTTACCTTTTTGACACATTTGTACTGAATTCAAAGATGTCACTCTGGATGATGCTCTGAATTATCTTGGTAATTTGGCCAAAGTTTCCATGTAAGTGTCAAGAGACATTTTCTTTAAAATAGCTATTTGGCTGGGCATGAGGATGCACACCTGTAACCCCCGCACTAGGAGGCTGAGGCGGGTGGATAGCTGCAAGTGTGAAACCAGCCTGGGCTACAAAGTGAGATCAAGGCCAACATGAGCTGCATAGGGAGATGCTCTCTCAAAAAAGAAAAACAAACAAATCAAAATGCTGCTCATTGTCATGTTCAGCACCTACATCTCCCCAGACTATGGGAAATCTGCGTATTTAGGACAATGGAGGTCAACCTTGACTTGCTTATAACAACAAAGATGGACACAGGTTTCCCAGTGAATGCTCAGGCTGAATGTGTCTTGCTTAGAGGTGTCGTGATTCTCAGCATCCCGGAAATCACTGTACTTGCCTCATCTCTTACAGCTGAGCTGGCTGCTGCCCACTGTTGGAGAAGAGAATGTGTCCGTTGCAGTCAAAATGAGCCAAGATCCTACATAGGCTCAACTTCCAAGGCCAGACATACTTCTTTTCTTTTGAAGAAGATGATAAATGCTACAAATATTGTTCTTAATAGAAAGCATATTAGCAATCCGCCATAAACGTAGAGTTATAGGGAAGCATGACAGCCTATTTGGAGAGAGTTATTTTCACAAGCAGCATGTATTTATTTCTCTGTCTGCTTTTTATCAACATGTATTTATCAAAATGTGAAGCTTGTCCATGGGCTATGTTTTAATTACTCCTGGGTTGCTTGAAGACAGTTGTAGGAAGAGAGATTAAAGATGAGGCATGCTTAACATTTACTCCTAATTGAAATTTGAAGATGCTGTCAGCTTTATTCCAAAAATGTAAGGGGAAATTTTTATTCAGTTTCCCCATTCCTCTGACTTCACACCCTGCACTACCATGAGCTCCCCAGTTGATGTTGTCAGCTTATCTAATGTATATTTCTATTTTTCTTTAGTAATCTGTTTTCAGATGGAAAATTATACAATTTCATTAGAAAATATCTGGAAAACATAGCATACAAGAGGAGACAGAAAGATCTCTTGAACCTGTGATGGAGACATTAAATTAAGTGGTGATAGAGTGCTATATAAATTAGTTTTTGGTGAAACACCTTATAGCAGTGATGTGGAATATACCACTCTGTAAGCTTTCTTTCTCTCTTGATAACATGCCATAGCATTCTGATATTATATTTAAAAATTCTATAAGGCCATTTTAAAATTGGCTATTATTTTGGCTGTATGCATTTATGTGTAAAATATAGCATATACGTACATAAAATCTTATGATTAAATCAGGATATAATATCACTTTCAACTGTAGAGTATTTCTTCAGAAAAATGTTATAGAAACACTCCATAGTTGGATCTATATCTTATAGCTCCAACTTTTGCATAATTATAAATAATACCACAATAAACCTCTTCAAGTATAAATCTGATTATTTAATTTGCATAAGCTTGAAGAATGGAATGGTGCAGATAAAGAAGAAGCGCTCCTTGGAGGCCTTTCAAACACATCACCTTAGTGCTGTTAGGCGAAGCTGCAGCAGTAGTCTTCCCCTAGGATTCTTTTATTTTTATTTGTATTTTTATTACATTTAATAAGAAATAACAATGTGGCAGTTTCAAAACATGTTAGTAATACATTTCCAGTATTTGATGCCATGCATATTGTTGTCCTCCTAGTAGTTATATAGAGCATAGGATGCAGACATGATAATTTTTTCTAATCATTATTGATACAAAGTTCTTTTTCTTTCATTGAACTAAGAGAAAGCAGTTGTATATATAATCCAATGTTCTATAATTGCAGTGGGTTACTGGCAAAACTGGCAATATTGGAAGCTATTGATTTAAGCCTTTTACAGCAGCATACTAATCTAGCTTTACATTTTATGCCTTGTGATTAAGCTTTTCTGCTGGGTGGTTAAGGGCAAGTGAAAGCAAGACCTGTATAACAAAACATGTAACTTTGTATCTCCCAAGGTCAGTCAAATCCCTTCAGGATTTACTTTGGAACCATGTACAGTGCTCTGTAGAACTGTTGTCAGTGTCAGCCATCTGGATGAGTCATAGCCATTACCTGACCAGTTTGCTCTCTATGAAAGCCTAAGAGAATGTTCCTCTAGGATTCTAAGGCACTGAAAATAGTTCTGGTAACTTTCCTGAATCTTCATTAACACTGAATGTTATTTCTTTGAAAGTAAAAAATAAGCTTAGGCTGGGTGTGGTAGGAGACACGCCTATAATTCTAGCATTTAGGAGGTTAGACAGGAGGATAGGAAGTTTGAGTTCAACTTGGGTTATCTGGCAAGCACTATTTCAAAATAAAAAGTATAAAGTGACAGAAATATAGCTCAGTGCAAGCGAGACATTCATTTTCCAGTACCACAAAAGAAACAGAGAATTTGAACCCAAATCTGTCACCTTCAACCTGGGCGTTTGTACTCCACCTGGTGTGCTGCCTCCTTCCCTCTTCTGTGGGAACCCAGAGGCAACAGGTATTACAGTAAGACCCACGCAGAGAGATATTATTTTGGGGAATTCTGCTTTGAACTGTTATGTTGCAATTTGCTTTCTAAAAATATTCTGGGCCTCCAATGGGATAAGTATCTATTTTCAACTGAACTGTGATCGCTGGTTACATGAATTAGAGAAAACGGCTCTTCCAGAAAGATTGATATGGAAAGTGTGTACGGGTTTTTCATCTCATAGCACGCACTGCCCAGGTCTTTCCACAAGGAAAAAAATCCCATTCCAGCTCTACGCTTCATTTGTGTCATGTATATCTCACGGGCAGTGGCTTCCTCCATGAAGCCAGCATTTCCACTGAGTCACATGTATGCGTAACATGGGCATGTGAGAGAGCATGTCAGACCTGTGTGTGCACATGTGTGAGTTGTGTATATATATATATATATATATATATATATATATATATATATATATATTAGCGTGGTGGTTCTCTTTTCTTTTACTAAAATCAAACAGGACCAATTTGACTATCTGATGGAAATAGGCATAGGTGTGTGCATGTGAGTGCAGGTGTGTGGATCCCGTGCTGCCTGCAGTGTGTCTTTAAGGAAAGTGGATGTGGAGGACTTGGAGGATCTAGAGGGTGGGCAGCCCACTGGCCGCTTCTTCTGGTTTTTCACCTTTAGTGGACCCCATAGCAAACCTGGCTTAAACAAGAATCGCAGAGAGAGTGGGTCGCTCGACAGGACCTGAGTCAGCCACAGGATTCAGGGCTAGGCAGAAGCTCTTTGTGATTCCAAGCACCATTAGAATGTATCTTCTGTGCTACTTGAATTCTTTTAGAGCTATACTGAGATTTTTGAGATGTTAAAATATCGTGGTATGCCGGTGTTACAGGCATCAGTTTCTCTTTTATAAATTAAGATGTAGAAAGATGTACTTTAAAACAGGAAAAATGAAATAATCCTTAACTAGGATCATTGTAATCATAAAAATGGCTTTTTTCCAGTCTTCCTGCCTGTCTTAGTTACTCTTCTCTCGAGGCTGAGACAAACACCTGACACTTAAAATGAGGGAAGAAAAGGTTTATTTAAGCCCAGTTACTGGAGGTTTCAGTTCATATTCAGCTGGCTCCAAAGCAGACTGGCACATGGCAGAGGGAAACCTTCCAAGGCTGCGGGCAGAGAGCAAGAGCCCTGGGGGAGTTAGCAGCTGCCCCAGCAGCTAAAGTCTCTTCCTACCTTACACCGAAATGCAAATCACCTGCCCCAGGGGAGAGGCAGCACCCAATTCTACAATAATCAGTTTCGAATTCCAGAAGCAGCGCCAGGACTGCAAGAGGCTTTGGGGGGACACCTATGCACAAACTATAACACTACCCTAGAATAAAAATGGTGATTCTGAGGTCTGTTTTGAGAGGATTAATTTAGTGAGCACTTCAGATAAGTGTTTCTGTTTTTCTAGATGTCTAACTGAGAAATTACTGATGCTTGTGCTCTTTCTTCTCAAAGATCTTTGAGGGAAACAAAGCAAAGAAAAAAAAAAGTGTCCTTGCTTAGAATGCATCCACCGGCCAGGTGTGGTGACTCATGCTTGTAATTCCAGTACTTGGGAGGCTGGGGCAAGAGGATCAGTGTGAGTTCAAGACCAGCCTGGGCTACAAAAATGAGCTCAAGGCCAGCCTGAGCTGCATAGTGAGACCCTGTCTCAAAAAGACACCTCAGTCCACATCAAGCTGATGCTGTAGTAGAGGGGATGAAATCTGAAAGTGAAGTGAGCCTACAAAGGTTACTGGCTGTAAATCAAGCCATAGCAGTCTGAGCAATGTTCATAGAAGTTCCAAAAGAAACAAATGGAAGGGGTTCATCGTCGTGGGTAATGGGGCTGGGTATAGCGGGGCAGGAGGCGCAGTCGGTCGGAAGGATTCTGCCCTGTTGCCTTTTAAAAAATATACTCATGTTTATAATAAATTGGCAACATTAATTATTAATTCCAAAGCAAAAGTTTAATGATAGAGGATGAGAGAAGAGGGTGGATAAGTGAGGAGAGAGGGGTAGAGAGAAGGAAAAAGGAGAGAGGGCAGGAGGGAGAGAGGGAGAGAGAGAGAGAGAAAGAGTAGGAGGAGGAGGAAAAAGAGGAAGAGGAAGAAGAAGAAAAAGAAGAAGATAAGAACAACAGGAAGAACAAGAAGATGAAGAAGTAGAGGAAGAACAAGAAGAAGTAGAGGAAGAAGAAGAGGAAGAAGAAAAAGAAGAAGAAGAAGAGAAAGAAGAAGAAGAGCAGTACAGTGGTGAAGGAGAGCGAAGAACAACTATCCCGTTTACTTGTGTCCCATGCAAGGGACCTAAGTGAGACAGGAAGGACAAGCAGGGAGCAGAAGCTCGTGCTCGCTGCCTACCCTTTTCCTGGCATTTCCCGAATCCACTCTGCAGTTCTGCTGTGTCTGCAGACGTGGGCAGGGGGTCTCAGGCTTGGTCACTATCAGGACTCAGGTGTAGATATCTGCCCTGGAGAGTGAGAGAGCTGGAGAAACCAGGACAGGCAGCCTGATAGGCTGAGGGGTACTAGGGGTCTGGCTGCCCTGCCAACCATGCATGAGCCTAGGGGCTCTGTTACCGGAGGCTCGCGCACTCACAACCCCATTCTATGACCTCGAACATGCAACGTTGCTATCCAGAGGCAAACATCTGGCCAGATATTGAATGTTTCTGCTTGTTCATATGGCCTTTGTCAGAAGAGTCGTGAATTACTCATTAGTTTATTTTTCAAGATTTTCCGTTTCAACGAACATTTAGAAAAATTGAGGGGCTGTTTTGATAGCTCAGTGGACTAAAGCACCTGCTTAGGCAGAGCTTAGTGGCTGAGGTTCCATCTCAAGCGTGCTGTGCCAGCCCCACCCTGGAGCATGCTGAGATGGCAACTGAGACTGGGCGTGGTGACACATGCCTGTAATCTCAGGGTTTGGAAGGCTGAAAGCAGAAGGATCGCTATGAATCCGATCTACATAACGAGACCCTGTAGACTCTGGAAACCCTGCCTAAATATAGAAAAAAAAAATACTGAGCACTCTTAGAGTTTAAAAATAGATTTTAAAAATTCCATGTAGGGTCTGGTGCAGGCTTATAATCTCAGGTCTTTGGTGGGCTGAGGTAAGAAGATCACAAGTTCGAGAGCAGCTTGAGCAATTAGCAATTTATGGAGACAGTACCTTAAAAAATTAAGTAAAGTTTCAAAAAATATATTAGAAAGGGCTTAGATGTAGCTCAGTCCTGAGTTCAGTCCTCCATACTTAGAAGAGAAAAATGATTGTTTTTGACAGACATGATTGAAAATTGGTGAACGTGTTGATTTATCATTTTCTCTCAACAATAGGCACATTAATAAACACATTATCCTCTTAATAAACACATGAAGAAGGCACTCTGGATTAAGTGAATGTCCCTTAGGTGAGGCCCAGAAGTCAAATGGGACAGCAGGAGGGGCTTTCTGTAGCAGCCACCTGACTGATACAGGGACTTGTCCCCTGAGAGGCGAGAGGCCAGCAAAGGATGACATCTACTGCTTTGCCTTCATTTGGATCATGGAGAAAAGTGCACAAGGCAGAAGATAGACAAGAATACCAGAAACTGAATAATCACAGACTCGGGAGTGTGGCCATTATAGTTGCTGCGAGCGCTGTGGTGCCTCATGCCACAGATTCCACTTGCATCACAGGTTTGCACTCACTGCTTCTACCGAGGTTGACAGTGAGAACACACCCATTTGTCGTGGGCTTGGGCTGGGCCGGGTACTAAGCTGAGCATTTCTATGAAACCTTTTGATCTTGCCTTGAAGTCCTAATGATAGTGGAGAATATATACAGAAAAGTGGTTTGGAGGGAAGTAGCTGATAGCAATGTAAATAAATAATTTTGGAGGAATTTGTGGATTCAGGACCTAAAAAGACCTTGTCAGGCTGGAACCAGGGGCTGTTGAGTGTGTCTCACTGACTATATGGACAATTTTTTTTTTCAGTGTTACAGAAACAACTGCAGGGCCGGGCAGGATGGCTCAGTGGTCTAAAGCGCCTGCTTGGGAAAGCTTGGGCGGCTTCAGAGACCACGGTTCGATCCCCGGCACCACATGCTGTGCCAGCCCTGCCCTTGGGCAGGCTGAGACGGCCATAAAAATGAGTGAATAAACAAATAAAGGTTCTGAAACAAGAAAAAAATAAAATAAAATAAACAACTGCAGATGTCCATCATGCACACCGTTTAGCAGCTGATGGCGCAGATGATGTGTTCAGGAAACTTCTTCCTTGAAAATTAATAATAGGTGGTGGCTGTAGCTGCCCACATACCTCGTGTGACCTCTGGGTGCTCAGGGTGTGGAGGGGAAAGTGAACAAAAACCTGTTCTGCAGAGTACTTGCTCTCAGATTGGGCATCTAAAGACAAATGTAGGCGAAAGGGAATGTGTACAAAGGGCAGCCATCTGACTTGTGAAGAAGGTATGGGACGTTATGGTGTTCACAGAGCTGGTACATAAATGAAGCCTCTTTGGCTCACAATGAAACTCATTCCTAATTAAATGAGCAAGAATTGTTAACAAATACTACTGGAGATGGGGGAGGAAGGGAGAGAGAGAGAGAGAGAGAGAGAGAGAGAGAGAGAGAGAGAGAGAGAAAGATCTTGAATGTGACCCTCAGAATGCTGAAGGGTTAAAAAGAAAGTGTATTAGCCTTAGATCCACAGAGGCAAAACCAAGCCTAGGAAGTTTTGGAGTGCAACACAAGTTTAGAAAGTATTTTAGAACATTTGGAAAAATCTTCCTAGTATAGCATTCTTCTAATAGAGCTTTCAGAGTATTTGGGGCCTCAGACTTCATTTCACAATGCAGGCCTGTACCTTTAAATCGTAATAGTTCAACAATTGTCAGTAGATGGCGGTAGGATACCATGGATTTGGCCTGTAGCAGCTGGAATTTCATCATTAAACATGCTGGAAGTAGTTTTTTTTTTTTTTTTTTTTTTTTTTTTTTTTTTTTTTTTTTTTTTTTTTTTTTTTTCTAATTATTATTTGAAGGTGTGTCCTAATCTATTGTTCACAGAGAAATTTCTGATTTGAAAAAAAAGAAATAATATTTCCTAATTAAATGAGCAAGAATGATTAACAAATGCTACTTTAATTTTATCACAGTGCTACCACATTGTTTATTTACTGGTCTCTAAAAAATTCATGAAAGTTTTGTGTGTGTGTGTGTGATCGATGGGCTCAATTTTTATTAAAGTAATTTCCAAGTTTAATATAAATGACTTTGTACAAAAGTTTCAAAATATATTATTAAATTGAACAGAAAATGTTGCTATGAAGCAAGTCATTGAGAAATGTTTTCTTCTTTATACAAGTATACTTTTACCCTTAGATATCTAGAACTTTAAAGTAAAAGCATGCATTCATCATAAATTTATTGAATACTGTGTTCCTAGTTATCTTTTAGAATAAATTTTATTTAGGAATACTCAGCGGAGTGATTTTCATTTCCGCAAAATTCGCTGTTAATTCAGAGCCCTTTGGGACTTTGCAATGGAGACAGCCTGCATTTTTATCCATGTAAGCCTAAGTATACATTCTTCCAGATTATATATGTGTCAAAACATGTGGAAAATAAAGCATGATGGTTTTAATTTGGAAACGAGAAGTTAATGACAATTGCCCCTCCACTCCTTCAGTGATTTTCAGGAACAAAAAATAGCAGGACATTTTTGCCTTGGGGTGCCTAGGCATCTCTGAGAACACCCCCCCCCCTCCGATTTCCACTATTCTGAGCACCATGTTCACACCAGGTGCCCAGTACGCATATTCTGGGCTGCTTCTACTTCCCAGAAGTTGTCCAGGAGAGCAGTCAGCCAAAAAAGCACACAGGGGCTTCCTGGCCCCTCTTTAGTTTCAAGCAGTGAGAGGTACCATGGATAAATCGTGATAGACAAAATGTGTTCATTTGCTAAAATTTCAGGACACACTGGGATTCTGAGAGCTCCTTCCACAGTGGGGAGGCCTCCGATAGAGTCTTCCCCAGAGATTTTCTAAGATGATTCTTCCAGCAGAAACCAAGCAGAGCACGGCACTCGGCCTATGCTTCCCACCCATCCATCCAACCCACGAGGGCACTTTCTTTCTCATTGATTCCATCTCCTTTTCTTCTGTCTCTCTGTTTTATTTGCATTGATGGGAAACACAGAGTTGTGTCTCCCTGCAGAGGAAACAGGAGCCAAGGTAGCCACAGCGTGTACAGAGAGCCCGTGTGACCCCGCTGGGACCTGCGCGCTATCGGAGCCTTTCTCTTGCAATCAACATATCTGCTCTCATTCTGATGGAAATTTTGTAAAGAATTCAGTAATAAGTATCTGCAAAGTCTTGTGATGATTCTTTTAACAAAAGACTCTAAGTAAAATGAAAGTAATACATGCTTAAGTCCAGAACCATCAAAGTACTACTTATTTGACCAGAAAAATAATTATAATTAATAATCATCTATGCACTTTTTCTGCATTCTTTTAAGGGAGAAAATCAGAAGAGAATAAGCCATCTTTATTTTAGTACTTAATTCTAATATTCTTGTCCTAATATATAATATATTCTAATCATACTTGTACATACAATCATATGTTATATATTTGCTGCAGTTTTCTACATGTGCTAAAATTGTAACAAAACAAAATTTAAGCTCTTTATTAACGTTTTGAAAATTTTTACCAGAGTATTGTTTCAAGGTAATAATTTTACTTGCATTTTAAAAATAAGCATTATATAACATGAGAATAATACATCTTTTCAAATTATGCAGTATACAAATTTTAGAGACTTGTTTCAACCAAACATCTTACCTAAGTCTCTATAGAGTTGTACAGATTTCTAGATTATGGAGTTTGAAACTCCTAAAAGTAAGCTCTGATTTTATTCTTTTTTTTTTTTTTTTTTTACTGTATTTTGGTGTGCAATATTTTGTCAGAGAGCAAATATCCTAAAGGTTACAAAATAAAATTTTAAGTAAGTATCACTATAGAAGCATTTTATTCCATACAACTTTGTCTGAACTCAAAAGATTCTATGATTTCTTTCTTATTTGTTTGTCTTTCCCTCTGAAAGATAGCTAATTGCTGAGGCACGGAGAACATTTTATATATCAGCTTTGCAAACGTTCCTGCAAACCTGAGACTAATGAGACCAAGTTCTCACCCCAGCTCTGAACTTGCTGACTTATCTGGTTTAAAATCTGAGCATCTGAACATTGGTGAGTTATTTTAAATAATGATTTCTTTTTGTTGTTGCTGCTGTTCTATGAAGAGCGATTTTTTTTTTTAATACAACAAAGATAATGCTTTAGATTTAATGTAGGGAAAAAAAGGCTTGATGGGTCTGGCAGACATCTATGCATGTATATTTATTTAAGGGCTTGCTATAATGCATATTATTAATGATGACAATCATGAACTTGCATGCATTGTTTATTTTGTAAATACACATAATGGAGCTCTCAAAAAGAGCAGATCAGCTGCCCTTGCAGCGATGGCCGGGTGGCTGTCTGCTGTGGAATTAACTACTCAAGGGCCCTTTGTGGCTTGGGTTCTGACCCAGTCCATTTGACTATTTATGGTCATGGTACATTTTAAAGTCTATCCGCAATTTTTCTGCGGGAGCTGCTGAAATGAACCTCAGGTCCACTTCCGTCAGCAGCTTATGCTAACTGTTTGTAAGTGGGTTTGAACACCAGCAGCACCAATAAAACTAAAAATGCACTAAATGCTCATGGTCCTGAAAGGCAGGAGGGGTCCTAGGACCCCCAAGTGACAGAATACTCTTTAGAATAGTGACTGGAAATTTAATGAATATGAATTTTTCATCTGCTGTATTTTTGACTCTAAAAATAATGGGAACAGAACAGACAAAGAAAACTGTCTATTATTCCTGAAACAAGAGGCATCCATCTCAGTTTGTTTCAGTACTTTAAATTTTTATTTTACATTTCATGCCGACTCATATAAACTTCACTTGGACCTTCAGGTTTCATTTTGACCCCGCCTTGTTCTGTCTCATTATCTGAATTATTTGATTTTAGTGGAAATAGCTGTGCTAGAATGATCAGCAGCATGGAGAGGCAGAGCCGTTGTTGGGACATTCACTCAGTTTATTTTTGTGTTACCTGAAATCCACACCGCTCAGCCTGTCTTGGGCCTATTGCTCATCTTTTGGAGGATCAGAGGGAGGCTGCAGATCCTAGAAATAAGAATCCCAGGGAAATAGTCCCATGAAAAGAAAAAAAAAAGTGTTTGTTTTTGTAAATTTTATAAGCCCTGGCCTTAACAGGTCTTAAAGGGCCACCTTCCATAGAGAAGAAGATCCACATATCACATCCCTGTTGAATACTGCTGGATGTCTCGGGTCTTTGTGGAGAGGGTTGGATGCTCTCTTTTGTTGTAGGACAGTGTGTTCTGTGACACGAGGAAGTGCCAGTTCAAAGGATATGGCCTTATTTAGGTTCTCTCTCTCTCTGTCTCTCTCTCTGTCTCTCCCCTTACCTTCCTTCCTTCCTTCCTTCCTTCCTTCCTTCCTTCCTTCCTTCCTTTGTTCCTTCCTCCCCCTCCCCTGCCTCCACTTTGTGCTTTTGCAGGGGGCCTTACCCTAAAACATTCCTATGAAATTCCTAGTCTTTCTTCTTTCAAGGAAACACAAGCCCTTTATGAACAGAAGGATGCAAATTGGTGCTCAGGTTTGTAAACTGAAAGTAGAACAAAATATATGTCCTGAACTAGCTAAATAGCTACAAAGTTGATGTTCTTAGAATAGTAGTATCTATAGATATTAATTACTGACAAAATCATTTCAAAATACCCTCTATTGGGTCTCCCAAATAGCTTAGTGGATTAAAGTGCCTGCAAACACATACAGGAGCCAGGGGTTTGATTCCCAGGCCTGCCTTGCTGGCCCTACCCTCAGGGTGCGCTGAGACAGCAACTGAGACCCAGCATGGTGGCACGCACCTGTAATTCGAGCTCTGGGAGGCTGTAAACAAGCGGATCACTATGAATCTGATCTAGTAGTGTGACCCTGAACACCCTCTACACCCTTCCCTAAAATACAAGAAAAAAATGCTACATTTTTTTCTAGTTACTCAATTTTCAGGACCCCCCCCCCCCCACACACACAGCCACCTACATGCAAATCTTTCCATAATATTCTTAATTGCATTAAGTATCTACCTCTTCTGGTTTGGACAATGTTTTCCTAAGTATCTTGACATTCAGAAAATTTAA